>OOFJ01098615.1:4063-16323 GCA_900323375.1 Benthosema glaciale
GGGGGGCGGGGTCCCAGTGTTGTCATACTCTGTCTGCAGAATAGGCCTTTATCAGCGCTCATCGAATGCCTCTTGTCCACTCATATTACTTTTACTTACTTTTTTAACTTTTATTATCAGGTTTCATGAATTTTCCACAAAAAAAGCAAAATAATATGTTGATGTCTCCGAGCTTTCTTATGGTTTTGTTTCTTCACCGTCTCTCTCCCAACTTTCCTACCGTCTCTCTCTCCTACCTACTGTCCACCTTTCAGCTTTCCTGCTGGCTTCCTCTCCTACTCAGTGTCCCTCTCAGCTTGTCTACTGTCTGTCTCTCCTACACATTGTCTCCTTCTTAACATTCCTGTTGTCTGTCTCTCCTACACTGCCCCTTTTCAGCATTCCTCCTGTGTGTCTCATTATGTCTCACACTCGGCTTTCCTGCCGTCTGTCTTTCTTGCACCGTCTCCTCAATTTTCCTGTTGTGTCTCCAACCTACAATGTCTCCATCTCAGCTTTCCTATTGTATGGCTCTCCTTCACACTGACTGGCTCTCAGCTTTCCTATAAAGTAAAATAAAGAGAATTCATAGAGCGGGTTGTGCACCCTAGCTCCTTCAAAAAACAAGATTGAATCAGCAAAATTCTTCAGTTTGCATTGGGAACCAGTGAAACCCAGTAGAAGATTATGTAACATTTTATAATGGAGAGTATTTCTTCCCGTTGCAGGCTATTCTGTAAATAGGGGTTGGTTCTTGGCAGGAAGTTGCAGTGCTGATAACTGTATTGTTCCAGTGCGATTGGTTTTCCTGTTCTCTGTAATCAGCCACGGCACTGCCACTGGAATATTCAGTGATACACGCCCTGTTAGGAGAACAGGGAAAAGTATTAATGACTATAATTTATACTTTGTCGCATGGCTGACTGGCTGTCACCCGACGAAAATAACAGATTCGGCGTGTCACGTTTATCGGCCAAATGTTATTTTGTCAAGTAGCCTAACATACGATATAATGTACTACAAAGTATTAAATACTCTTATCTTGAGAAATGGGAGAAGTGGTGAAAGAATCGCAATCAGTTATGAGATTCTATTGTTTGCTATCATACAGTATATATAAATACACTAGGCTATATAGGCAAATGTATTGGCAACAGATAATATCAGTGCCAATGTTTATTTGCATTTCAATATGAGAGCAAGGGAAAGAGGGAGATTTCTGATCCCCTGAGCAGGGGGGGAAAGAAAAACATGGTATAGAGTCAAATAAAAAGCTTGTAGGGAAGAAGGTAAGATTGAAATGTTGAGTTTTACAGAAAAAGGGGAAGGGGGATGCAAAAAACTGAAATGTAAAGTAGTCGAAAGAGAACAATCCTGCCCCAAGATGGAAGCTAAACTACACATGCATGGACACAAATGTCTGGTTTCTGTCCGACAGCAGAGATATGCAGTACATAATAATACTGCATACACAATGGTAGTATAAACGTGGGCAGCATAGTGGCGCAGTACGTTGCCTTACAGAGAGGTCAAGGGTTCCAACCCAGACGGAGTTGGCCCTTGTGTGTTGAGTTTGCACGTTCTGCCAGTGTTTGCGCTGTGTTGTATCCGACTACTCCGGTTTCCTCCGGTTTCCTCCCACGCCAACAGACCACCTGCATGTTCTTGGGTGCTCCTAGCCTTCCAGCCTGATTCGCTGCATTCTGATATGTTTTGTCAGTAGCGAAGTGACAAAACAAATCACGGAACGCAGCGAATCAAGCTGTAAACCAGGGTAGGGGAACTCCTGCCAGCGCTCTTGACCAAGGTGCTGGAGTTGATCCCCGAGCACTACACAGTGGCTGCTCGCTGTTAGTAGTTTACTAGTTATGGCTGGGTAACATTTTCACCATACACCTTTACCTTTTCAACCCTTACCTTTAAAACAAACACTTACAAATATAGCAGGTGATTTGGGATTTCATACAGAGTAACACATGAAGTAAATGTACAGTAGATGAACAATTTGTAGCCTATCACAACAACACAGTTATGAACCAGTTTTACATATCACTGCAGCAATGTGGTATCAATAACAATCTCACAACAATGTTCTGAGCTTTTGTAACACCCAGCAGCATACTTGGCACACTAACACACACTCTGTCTGCACACTGTGGACATTTTTGTGCAAATAATGCACGCCACGCACACAATATTCTACTCAAGGAGCTTAGTCATTTCCAAATCTTTCAATGTTTCAAGTTTGTGTTTGTGATTTCTGATTGATATTACATGTGCCCAGTTATCTAACTTGTTTTTGAGCAATGTGTTTGAGGTGGAAATTGTTTTCACCCGTGTATGTGTGAGAACTCCCATGTGTCTTCATCCGACCATCCGTGCGTCAGTGTCTGTCAGTGTGTCAGTCCGTCTATAGCTAGTCTCAGAGAGATCGGCATCAAACTTTGCAAATGGAAGAACAACCCCAACATTTATATCAACCTCATGGTTGCTTCATGTTTTGGCTTCTTGAACCTTCAGTCAGAGACAAAACAATAATTCTGTGGATTCATTGGATCATGGCGCAACGCAACACATATTACCACACCAATTTCCTGCCTACTACTTGGTACTACTACAGATTTTGTACAAAACCAAATTGTCAAAAAATAATTCAAAAAGTTTTCCTTTGTATTTGCCCTCTGGCGGCACCTCCCAGACCGGATGTCATCGGCCCGTTCACTCTCCTTCAGCCGTCCTCTTCCGGTGGTGCTCCTTTGTTTACATTACTAATAACAACTCTACGAGTTGCCGACAGATTCCGCTGCGGATCTCCGATTATGTCTTGAGAGATTACTACAAAACTTAAACAAATCTGCACACAGCCCTAACTCAACCTTTTTTTTCCAACCCTACATATTGTAGGAGATGCCCATTTTGCTAAAAATTACAAAAGGACCATGCACCAATCTACGCCAAATTCGACTCTACATCTTCTGATGGCAGCAACCAACGATTGACACAGCCCTGGGTAAGCACCCCAGCCTGGCGGAGGCATTTGCACACTTCTAGTTGAACATGCGCAGCTGTGATATATCGTTTCTCTTTTCAGACGTCTTGACCTACTTTTTTCCTGTTACTGTTATCGCCACTGTCGCCATGGGTGCTATCACTGGTCACAGTTTCCTTTGCAAAAATGTGTTCATTGCTGTACATTCTCAGTTATTCACAAAGAAAATGAGAAAATCACATTTTATTGACTCAGCAACCCTGGTGTCCATGTTAGTTGAGTACTTTCTGCGGGACATTGATCATTGACACACTGCACAGTGGCACTTTAGCTTGTGCTGATTGGGCAGTTGCTGCCATATCAGCACTATAGGGATGATGACAGATATTATTAGCCCTACTGTAGATGATGTGGCCTTTTATCACTGCCCCCACCCAGGATAAAGAAGGTTGGGTAAGAAATGAGTTGTCTTGTGGCTATATTATGCAGAGGCATTATGTAGTCTGACTGTCTATACCACATATTTCCTATTTATGTTGTGAAACTATAGGCTGTCTGTGTGTCTCTAGTGTCCCCAAGAGACAACATCCTCCTTGCACTAGATTTATTTCTGCTTGGTAATTAAACTCTTAATTCTGATTTGCACTTGGGGTCAATGATGTCCCGGCCGAGCTACCATAGCGCATTGACCACCGGGAGGTCATTAACTTTCCATTGTTCTGGGTGAAGAGGACCCCCTGCCCCCCTCACTCCTCTTCCATGCAGGAAACAGGAAAAGGGAGCAGAAACTCCCTTCAACAGGGGGGAGGGAGTAAAGGGGGGAGAGAGAGGAGACAGGGGGAGAGAGAGACAGAGAATGACAGAAGGGCATAGGGGCAGGAGGAAAGGAGGGGAGGGCAGAACACAGGGAAAGGGAGGAAGGAAGGAAGGGAGGGAAAGAGAGAGAGAGAGAGAGAGAGAGCAAGGGAGGGAGAGAAAGTATAACACTACTAAGCTGCTTGAGTGTGTGTGTGTGTGTGTGTGTGTGTGTGTGTGTGTGTGTGTGTGTGTGTGTGCGTGCGTGCGTGTGCGTGTGCGTGTGTGCGCAAGCGAGCGAGTGCGTGTGTTAAGGGTGTTCTCTGACTTTGTCTTTTGGGGGGCCCGCCCCATTCTCTCTCTCCCTCCTTGCTACTGTCAGCCAGACTCACTTGGTAACTGTAGTGCTTCAAGAAAAGGAGGGATACTTCTGCTAAAGTTTCTTTTTTTTACTAGTAAAAACTACAACTCATCCCATAGAAGTTCAACATGTGATAGGTTCATTTTTTTGTTATTTCACAGAAGGTTTGTATTTTTTGTTATTTCACAGAAGGTTCATAAGACAGGGTGGACTTTCACAACAGAGTCCAAACACTCAACAGACATGAACCGTCATGGAGGTCTTAACATCTAGAAAGCTGTTCTCCTTTGAAAGCGGTTTGAGCGGAACCTCTGTCACCACGTGGACTTGAACGTACATCTTTCGTCCACCATCGAGACGCCTCCAACTTCTATCATACAGAGGACATAACCCCTTCTCCTCCCAGCATCACCTTCATCACCATCCCCTGGTCCGCTGTTATATACTAAAGTGCTTTTTGTTGTGGTCTGGTTTCTCCCCGTCATCGGACACAAAAACCAAAGGGTGAAGAAACAACACAAGATGCTTCTAATGGCTATGACTTTGTGGATGTGGTTTTGGGAGGGGTCTGTGTTGTGGATTTGGGGGGGTCTTCAACTCAACACCAGGGGACAGGGGACCATGTTTCGGTGGTCCTGCGTGAGCTTGGGTGTGCTCTGCTGGCTGGAGTCAGGTAAGAATATTGAGAGAGCTTATGATCTGTATAGCCGCTCAGTGGACTTGTGGTTAGACTGGATCCCAACACATGTTTTTCTGGCATAGGGAGCTGCCGGCAAGATATGCCGGGAGAAACTACACGCACCTGCACGACATGATACTAATTAATTAGAGCGACAGAGAGAGAGAGGAGTGTGTGTACGTACGTGTGTGCGTGTCTGCGTCAATTTAATAAAGGTGTAGGCGATCAGAAATCAGCAAAGAGTGAGCGATGCGCAGCCAAACTGTATGCCAAAACAAATGGGGAGTCAGACCCAGACTTTTCTTTTCCAACATGGAAATAAAAGTCTGGGTTTCCGAGGCTAACTTGTGGTTAGAGTGTCCGCCCTGAGACCAGGAGGTCGGGGTTCGATCCCTGACCGGGACTCTGAAAAATGCCTTCCTGATTGGTTGGTTTTGGGTAAGTCTCTTGTCACATACTAGCGTCATGTCCAGGGGGTGTACTTGTACATCATGTCCACGGTGTGTACTTGTACATCAAGTTGCCTTACCTTACGCTATACAGAAACAGGAGCTCCTGCCCTATGGGCCTCATTTACAATTTACAATTTAGGCATTTAGCAGACGCTCTTAATCCAGAGCGACTTACATAAGCATGAACAAAAAAGCATGGTAATACATCATATACATACAAAGTAGTTCAAAGTAGTAACATTAAATGCTATAGGACTACATAAACTGCTATCTGAGTCTACATAAAAATGCTATCTAAGATACATAAGTCGAGCCTTTGCCCACTTCTGTAGGAGGTCAAGGCTAGGGCAAGTGCTACTGCAAGTGCTATGGGCTAAGATGGAGTCTGAAGAGGTGCGTTTTCAGACTGCGGCGGAAGATTGGGAACGAGCCTCATGGCTCGGCAATGCTTACTTATGATGTAGAACTGCACGTGGTTGTATACGATTTGTTCAATTTGGGTCATACAGTACAATAATTTGTAAATGTGGAAACTTATCCTCCCAGACTATCTGTCATGTTTCTCTATTGAAAGATTTATAATAATTGAGACATGGGCCAGCACTGTGGTTGGTTTCCTATGTAACTGCACACACCCACATCCCCTGATACATTCTGTAAAAATAGGTAAACCTTCAGAGAAATTAGCAGATCTACAAGTTTATGTTCTGTGAGCTTGGTAGATCATATCAAAGACAGTTAAGTATGGAATTAAGTATGGAATTATTGACTAGTATTGTATTACTATTGCTGTGTGGTAAAAATAAATAGTTGGAACATCCAGAGAACAGTACAGTATGTAATGTTTTGGAATGAAACCATGTAGCGCCTGCTCCCACACCCACACCCTGACTTCTCCTCTTCTCCAAATATCCCTCTCTCCACCCCTGATCTTTGACCTTTCTTTGACAAAGCCTTAGGGAGTCCCTAACACTTTGGAAGTGTGTCGTTCAGATGTCAGTCAAACACGCACACATGCCTATGAATATGGGCAAGCATGGACGCACATACAGAAATACAGTAAAATTAGTGAAAGAGCACTTTCATTGTCTGTACAATTGTGTAACTTTTATTGGCACATTAATACAACATACAATGCAATACAATGAAGGAAAGCAATAAAAACTTGAATTCAAATGGTACAAACTTGACAATAATTAATACAAAGTCAATATACAATAGCTTACATAAATTATCATTTGGGACAATGTTATTATTCAGTGTTTTCAAGCAAACATGCATAAATATGTTCAGACCAGCCACCACTTAAATTGATCGGGTACCCCTTGGTTAAAAAACAACAACATTTGGCCTCTGCTCTCACAACTTCCACTCTAGATCAGAATAGAATTGACAGAGTTCGAGTGTCACTGTAAATGTTCATTGAGGACAACAAGAGAAACATTTATCCTACTCAGGGTAACTAACTTGGTGTCGGTCCACTTCTATTGCTGGACACCTACATGCCTTATTTATATTTGCAAATAGGCATTAAAACTGTATATGGTATAAACGTTCACAGCATTGATACCATACGATTTCCGATCTGGCGGTATTGATTTATTTTTTATTTTATCCGCATTATCTGTATTGTCTGTCCTGATGAAGGTCTAAGTGAACCGAAACGTTGAGAATAAAGAGTTACATGTTTGGCAAGTGTTGTTAGACAGTGTGCGGGACCTTTTCTTTGTTTTTCAAGGATACCCTTAATATCCGCATGTGATGCCAAATTCTGCTCGCACAAGTCACAATGTAATCAAACATTTCACTTCACGTCCGCAAGCTGAGCAAAGTCATCACAACCTTATTGTTTACAGAACTATTGTGCTTTTTATAAAGCACAAAATTCTTAAACAATTTTGTTGCCATAAAGTTTGGTAAAGCTTCCTCGGTCCCATTTGTGAAAGACATTGCATGTTTATATCAGGAGAATCATAGCTACCATTAGATAAGCAATGGCATACAGAATGGTAATGTTTTATTTTAACAATGCACGGGTGCTAATACACGCCTGAGCTAAATTTGAACATCCGTGGCCACGGGCGTGAGCACTTTATATTTGAAATCCGAAGGTTTATGTACATATTAACATTGTAAATGCAGAAAGGATTCCCATTGACAATGAATGGAGAATTTACATTATCTGTGCAAATCAATATTTTTGTCCTATACACACGATAAGCGGCCTTCAGTTCACACGGGTGTGATATTTTTTATTTTTGCACAGTCGCTAGCCGTTCCTATGCATGTCTGTCTGTCTGTCCGTCCGTATGAACAGGGAATCGCTGACTTTGATTGGCTGATGTATATACGTTCTCATCATCATACATCATGATACAAGTGTGATTTCTTTTGAGCAGCTGGCTTTTGAGATTATGTCATATGGCATTCAAAATGAACTGTAGTAAAAGTACTCATAATGTTCAAGTTTTCAACAATGTGTCACATGGACCAACTAGATTAGCTCATTTCCAGTGGCCGAAAATGTATAGGACTGATTACTGAAGTTGTTAATGTATGTTAACACTAGCCCCTCCTATAATTATGTCAAGCTTTGAGGGTATGTGTAAACATAAACTTTGTCCTAACACAAACTTTTGTAATAACTAGTGTAAGTTACAAGTAAGGCCCTATTGTAAATTGGAATTACTCAAGTAAAGTACAAATACTTCAAAGTTGTACTTAAGCAAAACAAAAATGTAGTACTTTTATAGTACATTTGTACAAGTACTTAAACAGTAATAAAATAAAAAGTACCTAATTACTTTCCACCACTGGCCTTCGCTCGTTTAGGGGCACTGGACATCTTGCCTTTTATCTCCTATAGGCTGTGGTGCTTGTGTCATTACTGTGATGTCACGACACAGGCATGACCAGTCGTGCCCAAAGATAGGGTCTATGATGTCAGGATTGGGTGTTTTGGCTAGCCCCATATACAGTATGGATAATATACAGTATGGAACTTCCAGGAAGGGGTCTATGATGTCAAACCTGGGTACTGGGTAATTATCTGCAGATTTAGGGAATTCATGATGGGTAGGTCAGTTGTCTCCATTAGGTGGTTAAGTTCAAAGGCAGAGGAGTGGAACGTGACACACTGTGATTGAATGACACTCAAATGGGACGGACGGGAGGGGAGGTGATCGTCAGCAACCCTCCTCGGGTTTGCACTGAGAACTGCCTGCGCTGGGATCTGAGCCCTGAACACATCCGGGGGAAGTGTGCCAAGGTCATCGCCAAGCGCAGGAAGGCGTATAAAGCCGTGGGCTCCCTGGACCTGGACAGTGTCACCTTCGACAACACCATGAAGGCCCTGGCCCGCGCGGAGGCCGAGTACGACCTCCAGGACAACATGTTGACCTTTCTCCGGCGCGTGTCTCCCAGTAAGGAGGTGAGGACCGCCAGCGAAGAGGCTGAGAAGAAGCTGATAGAGAGTGACGTGGACTTGGACATGATGCAAACTAGAGAGAATATCTACCAGAGGATTGTAGCTCTGGGGATGAAGGTGAATGAAGACAGTCTCACTGCAGAGGATAAGAGATATGTGGAGAGATGGGTTAGAAAAAGATTTGAGTATAAATATCCAGAAGTTAATGGTCTGTGCGCCAAACATATACGACGGAAGTCTAATGATGTCTCATTGGAGACCAAGAAGGTATACAATGTTACGGGTTCCCTGGACCTGGACAGTACCACCGTCGATAACATCTCGAAGAAACTGGCCAACATTAACGTGGCGTACATTGACCAGATGAACATGGTGGACTACCTCCGGCAAGTGTCTCCCAGTAAGAAAGTGAGAAAAGCCAGCTCCATTGCCTATAGGAAGCTGTCTGAGTTGTATGAGGACATTATGCTCATGAGAGACAACATAAACCAGAGGATTGTAGCTCTGGGAATGAAGGTGGATGAAGACAGTCTCAATGCAGAGGATAAGAGATATGTGGAGAGATCTGTTGGGGAAAGATTTGAGCGTACAAATCTAGAAGTTAATCTTCTGGGCGCCAAATATATACGACGGATGTCTCCCAGTAAGAAAGTGAGAAAAGCCAGCTCCAATGCCTATAAGAAGAGGATTGAGAATTTACGTTGTGAAGAGAACTCGACCATGTCGAAGGAGTTGGCAAAGCTACGTGCACAGCAGAGGGCTTTGCAGGGCTTCAAATCCCACGCCGACTCTGTCCTGAAGATGAACATTGTAAAACATGCCAGGGAGGTCTCTACCTTCCTGGAGGAGCTGGCCCATAAGCTGAAGCCGCTGGGAGACAAGGAGAGAGCTAACCTCCGTAAGCTAAAGAAGGAGAAGTGTCAGAAGAGAGGTGTGCCATTTAATAGAAAGCTGTATGAACACGATCTGAACCTCTTGCACCAGGTGGTGAAGACCCAGTATGGAGTGGATCACAACCAGTTGAAGGAGTATTTTCCAGTGGAGGTAGTGATCCGAGGTGTGCTGGACATCTTCCAGGACCTGCTGGGTCTGTCGTTCAGCCTGGTGCACGGCGCCCCTGTGTGGCACGCCGATGTCACGTTGTACTGCGCCACCGATCGCTCCTCTGGACAGACAGTGGGGCAGTTCTACTTCGACCTCTTCACCAGAGAGGGAAAGGACGTTGGTAATCCTTATTGCCGCCGCCTACAGCCAGGCTGTCTGCTGCCTGACACAAGCAGACAGATGCCCATCGCTGCCATAGTTACCAACCTCAGCAAACCCACAGCCGACTGCCCTTCCCTGCTGGCGCATCGCAACGTGATAACGTGCCTCCATGAGTTTGGTCACGCCATGCACTTGATCTGTACTCAGGTCGACTATGCTTTTTTCAATTCATTCCAGGTAGGGATGGATTTTAAAGAGGCTCCGTCCCAGCTGCTGGAGAACTGGGCTTGGGAGAAGGAGCCACTACAGAGAATGTCCAAACACTACAAGACGGGAGCTCCTATTCCTAACAACTTGCTGGACAAACTGATCAAGTCGCGCCTCGCTAACATCGGTATGAACAAGCTGGAGGAGATAGTCTATGATGAATTGGACCTGGCTCTTCACAGAAAGACTACATCGAACCCGGCTGGCAAACACGCCAGGCTTTTAAAGAAGATTCTGGGAGTCACCGCCTCTCCAAACGCACCAGTTCCATTCTGTGATGGAAATGGTAAAAGATATCAGTACCTGTGGAGCGAGGTGTTCTCCATGGACATGTTCTACAGCCGTTTCAAACGGGAAGGAATCATGAACCCTGGCGTGGGTTTGGACTACAGGAACTGCATCTTGAAGCCTGGTGCTTCTAAGGACCCCAAAGAGATGCTGAAGAACTTCTTGGGTCGTGAACACAATCAGGAAGCATTCCTCCTGAGCATAGGATTAATGCCCTGTTCAGACCAGAAAGAATCTGCAGAAAAAAGCATGCAGAAATAATGTTGAGCAGAAATAATTTTGAAGCAGCTTTTTTCTCAGTAAGTGGGCGTGTCCAAGTCAATTAGCAGCTGGAGTGCCCTTGAAACGAGACAAAAATAGTAGAGGTGTGCAATAACACTGCCCTCACAATTCAATTCGATTACAATTCACCAGGTAATGATTCGATTCTAGGATGCATCACATTTTCTATACTGCGCATTGCACACAAGTAGGCCATACATGGCCTACTTGTGCGCGAGCAGAGTACTACGCGACCCCTACAAACTTTTGATCAGCCCCTATATAAAAAATAAACTCCTATTTTCGTTAATGGACCCAGGTATCTAAATAGTACAGAATAGTACAAGCTTTTAAATGTAGTACCTGTCTGAATAGCACTGACTTTGTTATTGACTTACATGGTCCCTATGCCAATTCCCAATACGATTTGGCAGGGACTTGTCAGACTGACGTGTTTGGTGTATAACTTCTGGTTTAAAGTCTGGTTTAAATCTCCTGAACACTACAGATCAAATATTATAGTGACACTTTTATTTATAAAGGATTTTGGAACCCACAGTAGATTGGTTACGTCATCATCAACAGTCAATAAATGCATGCCCCCTACTGATCTTATAATAATACTTAGGTATACGAGACCTATCTTCATTGCGTCTTCATTGCGACATGCATACCGTACATATGTACCACTTGTTTTTGACCGTATACCTACCTAACCCTATGCACACCTTAGTTACTTGCGCGAGTGGAGCGAGCGCAAGTACTGTTTTCGCGACTGTGTTTGACCAGGTTCTCGAACCTCGATTGGTTGGATGAGTTGATGATGTAATGGTGGTGTAATTGAGATACTAATCGTTATTGGTCGAGAGTGCTCCTGTATAAATAAAACTACCTTTCATTCCCCCTTTAAAAACAATTATTGATTTCTTATAAATCAAGTTTAAACAGTGTGGTAGGGGTAATTGTAGTCGGGTTTTTTAAATGTGAAGTTTTAGGATTAGGAGAAATGTAAAGATAAATGATTATTTGTTGTGAAAACATTTTGATGGCCATGTCACTACTACTTACTTACTGTATCCTCTTCGTCCCGGTTGGGACATGGCCATGTCACAAGATACATACATTAAGTGAGTACCTGCGCTCTGCGAGTTGGCACTCGACACTCGAGTGCAGTTCTAGTTATCAGTTATTTTTTGAGCGGTGCCGAACCGCTCCATTACGTAGCAATGTGTGTATGTATGTATGTATGTATGTATGTCTCCGTGTCTCCGTGTCTCCGTGTAGAAGTACCAAAACATGCAATACTGCAACTCAGTCATTTCTCGACAGTTTAAGACACGGGCCGGCTCACCCTAACCCAGCCGGCCCCCTGGGCATGTTCCTGGGGGTCTGGAACTCTGGACATTCCCGGGGACCCCCCAGGGACCCCCCAGGAACACCTAAAGTACCGTAACTCTGTCATTTCTCGACAGTTTTGTACGTGGGGCAGCACGCCGAAAGCGGGCCGGCATCCTGGCCGTGTTTCTGGGGGTCTTGATTGTTCCGGGGACCCCCTG
>OOFJ01098738.1:3841-14496 GCA_900323375.1 Benthosema glaciale
ACGCTATGAGGCGGCCACGCCAGGCCAATTATATATTAATTTCGGTCATATTCACGCGGCGTCGCGGCACAGTTGACGATATCAATCGGCACACCTGGGGTCCGCGGCACACAGGTTGGGAAACACTGTTATATTGTACACTGTGGTGTAGTTGCATCTGTCTATCCACTGGTGAGCTGTAATGAATGCAGCCCTGACAGCTATGTGATGTGATACCCACCTGCCGAGACTCAGGCCTTCCGTATCTTAGCTCCGTGACAAAGTGTTCACAGTTGCTGGAGACGAGGCAGTAAGGTCGAATCTGCCACACCAGTCTCCGGGCCTCTCTGACGATGAGACCAGTCTGGCGAGGCACGTACTGATTGTCCAGCTCGTTGTTAACCTGGAAGCGGTCGGAGCCAACCACGTCGCACAATCTCTCGCACCTCACCTGCGCATGTTCGATTAACATAAGTGCAAACTTGCCGCCCTGACCACCCTCCGGTTCAGCTGAAAGGTGGGGGAGAGTGGAAGATGGTAGTCAGACCAGTAAACAACATAACGTTAAACGTGGCATCGCTATTTTGGGCATGTCTTTATAAAATAATAAAAAATTGCAGACCAAAGTTCACAACACAATGTGTTTTATGGAGATTGTCACCACACGCACAACACGTACAAAATGGTGCATTAATGTTTTAGTATAGAGACTGTACATTATCAGTGTAGGTGTTGTTGTACGTTATCAGTGTAGGTGTTGTGTTACTATCAGTGGACTCTATTGACCTTGTGGGTGCGTTGAATTTGACCTGCAGTTAACTCGCTACACTTACGAAAGGGGCCAACTGAGACAGCAAATTCAATTTTCCCCTGATTTCACGATGGCTTTTTGTTGTCATATATATTGTAACTAATTAACTACTAGCTGGCAGGAAAAAAACAAACAGAAGAAGAGCTGGACTCACTCAAGTGAATGACCTCATAGTCTCCAACATAGACTGCCCAGTGCTGATACGGCCCCCTGAAGATCTCAATCAGATCACCGGGTTTAGGCTCCTTCTCAAACTGAAAAAGAAGCATGAACATTATCAGAAATTTCATTTCAAATAATACGTAACGCTGAAACATTTGCAAATGTTAGGCATATTGAACAAATGTGACATAGTTGACAAGTTTGTTTGTTAATCTTATCCATGTTGTTGCTGCCAATATGGCAACGTGTAACCATTTAAAGTTGTTTTTGTGCTGTGGCGTAAACGCAAGTAACTAAGTGCATTTAATCAGTTACTATAGAACTTTGTGTTACTCTCTGTTTTACTTGAGTATTTAAATTTTGATAATTCTACTCCACTATATCATAGAGACAAATATTGTACTTTTCTACTCAACTTACACTTTAGTTCAGATTTAGAATATTAATATAAAACTATGTCAATGATTATTGTGTTATGTAATATTTATAATAGGTTAAGCTACCCAGCAGCATATAAGTAAACAAAATCAGCCCCACCTTTACCAGCTGCATTGCATTACTAATGGAAATGGACCATTTTGCGTAATGACATAATCACATTTACGTTTGGTACTGTATGTATTGTATTGAGTATGTATTGATGCCATTGCCAAAACTTTATACTTGAGTAAAAATATTATGTAGGACTTTTACTTTGCATATTATTTCTACATTGTGATATTATACCTTTTTAATTGAGTAAATTAATCAGAGTTCTTCTTTCACCAATGTTTTCATGTTAACTAATTTTTATACAATTAACAATTACATTTCAAAGTGACCGTTTACTCTCCACAATAATAAACAGATAAAAAAATAATAAATAATTGTGGTTGGTATTGTATGTCTACAATGTTTGCGTACAATTGCCAGTCATTTGCCAATGTTCATGTTGGTGTACACACTGAACAATCCTCTACGACGCAGTAGTGTTTAGTTTTTTGTTTAGTTTTTGCACCCGACACTATAGGTTTCTGTTATTATATTTAAGCTACTTTAAATTGGCCAAAATATATCTGAAATGCATACAAGGTCAGGGAAATATATTATGGAAATATATCTTCAAATACTTTGTTTTGTGGAATATATTCTTTTTTTGTATGTCAGTCAATATGAATGTGCTCGTCATAACCTAGCAGTTCAGTAGCTGTATGAATAACAAAAGTAGAAAAACAAGAATTCACTTACCAGTGTTGGGGCCATGTCTTACAGTATGTCTATATCTCTGGGTCTGCCTCGGAGGAATGACTTGCACTGAACCAGGTCTTCTTTTTTTATAGTCTCTGTAGGGAAAACGAAACCTAATTATGCCCCAGAGCCATATAGGTAGGTTTCCATTTCCAGACATAGTAAAAGGAAGTGAACTGATAAGGACCTTTGATGCAGAGGCTTTCAGCCTTCAATGGTGAGGAAACGTGTTGGGAAATCATTGACAAGAGGAGGGAATTCTCTTCGTCAGTGGTGCCCACACCTTTTTGACATGAGCGCTACTTTGAAAATGACTGGCTCAACAAGATCTACCAGTCAAAACAAATATTATCCCATTGTTGAAAATAGTTTAAAAATGTAAAAATGAAACGGGTTTTCTTGTATTATATAACTTTAGGGGAATGTCATGTGGTCTACCTGCACAGCCTTTGTGATCTACTGGTAGATCACAGTCTACCTTTTGGGCACCGCTGCACTACGTGAAGGTTTCACTGCATGAGTTGCCAGACGGAATAGTGAGAGCTGTTTATAAACCAGGGTTAGGGGTTCCACCCCCTATGTCAGTGGTTCCCAAAGTGGGGTCCATGGGGGAGTTACAGGGGGTCCCCAGCTGAATGATGGTTTGGAACCAAATGGACCCTTACTACCTAATGACTAATCTTTGCTACTATACTGCCCTTGCAACACGTGCCTATATGCAGCTAGACAGTTAACAGTTTCTGAGATCCTCCAATAAAGAGACAAGGCTTGACTTTTCTTTTCAAACAATTATCCTAGTTTACACAAGAAAGTTGCAAACATCACATTCATCATGAAATATAATCATTGCACCAAATAACTACAACCTAGATGTACTTACAGACAAGGCAAAAACGTATAAGATGAATTCACAGCAGAACAAGTGTGCAGCTCACTGCTCGAAGTGGTAATGCTTTCTGGCTCTCTGTTAGGTTTCACTTTCACTTCTGCTTGCTGGCTCTACTGAGTTTCAATTCATTTTTATACCGTTACCTCCACGGCCCCACCAGTAGATGGCAGTACAAACAGTAGGAACTGTTACAATGAACTTCACATTTTTAACTTAACTTATTTAAATGGCAGAATTATTTAACCATTTTTAAACTATGAATTCTCAACTAAAACTGGCCTTTCAAAGGCAGCACAGCTACCTTTATCCTAGCGAGACACCTGTGACTGGTGTTTTTTTTCTTCACAATACTGAATCACTAGCAGGATTATTATAACATTCCAGTTGAATTATCAGAAGGTACAGTACATCCCAGCCAGATAAAATAATGTGCCAAAAAATATATATAATGATTGAATATGAATGACAGTCGACGTCCTTGTGTTGTATGTACAGTAGCAATACTTTGTAGAAGCATTAGATGGTGGTATCATTGTGGTGCTGATGTAGAGTAACGGAAGTTAATAATAAGCATTACTCCGTAGGCAGAGACTTGAAAACATGTATTCTTTACATGCTCAACCACTAAGCGTAGTAGTTAGGTGTTCAAAGTGCATTAGTAATGGGACTGGGAGTGATGGAAGTGAAATGTGGCCCTGATTATTTGACATTTGTAATCATTAAAAAGCAGTTTTTGTTTGTTTTATATTTTGTCCACTTGGCTCCCATTGAATTCAAGGCATTCTGTCAGTTCATTTGGACAGGGCCTCAGTGACATGGTGTACACCCCACACTATAAAGACACCATACTATTATATCATAGATTGGTATTGTTTATACTGGTATTGTACCCTACCGGTAAAATACCATGCCATAATATTGCTCTACATACACGCACATCCAGCAAGCTGATCACACCAGTGATTGTTTTTCAGGAACCTCCAACTTTTGACCTTTCAGCTGACGGAGAAGCTGAAAGATGGATGAGCTAGTTAATGAAAGCTCCCCCAGGACTAAATTAATTTGTCAATGAGATGCCTGACAATGAAACACTCAAGGGCAAACATGTCAACAGGCTTATTTACACATGGAGGCTGTATGGAATTTGCTCATTTTACCTCAACACTAAATGCTTAGTCAATTTGCTGAGTCAGACACTCAGGTATATTTAATTATACTCTATTGTGTCCACCGGCGGTGCACAATAACAGTATATTTACTTGAGTTGAGTGTACTTTAATTACTACATTTGTTGAATATCTGCACTTTACTTATGTAGGTTGTAGACTATATATTTTTGGATACTTGAATTTCACTAGGCTACTTTTCTAGGAAGGAGCAATTTGGGAGCAATTTGTATTGTGCAGACTTCAATCTTATTCTTCTGTTTTTCTGTCCATCACCATAATCATTATTTGGATGAGTCTCCAGGAGCATTCACCATGGAACAGTAGCTAGCTGTTCCGTACCCACAGATTTTTAAGTGGTGCAACGAACCACTTCCTCACACAGCTTTGTGCCTGCCTGGCTGCCTGGGTCTCTGCCTGCATGGCTGCCTGTGTCTAAGCACGAAACTTGTGGTGTCTGGGGTAACTTGTGGAGTCTACGAAACTTGTGTCATCTGGGGTAACTTGTGGAGTCTACGAAACTTGTGGGGTCTGGGGTAACTTGTGGGGTTTTGTTGCTCTGGAAGTTACGGGGACCCCCCAGGGACGCCCACACGGAGTTGCACAACTTACTTCACACAGGTGTGATTTTACATTTGTGGACAGCTCAAAAAAAATCCTTATGTTTGGATGTGGATGTTTTACAGTTCCAGTCCAAGTAGTACCTGGAAGTATTCAGGTTCACAGTTTCTCATTAAGAGCTAAAAAAAAAACAGGAAACGCTCAATCAACCCCCCGACCCCAGCGAAAGGGGATTCCGCTGGATGTTCTCTGCAGCTTCACAGGATGTTTGGAGAATACCTCCGCTTTGATCAACTCTGCTGCGCTGCTCATGAAATACAGCTGCGATAGAGTACGTCCTGTGCCTTGGACAGAATATCTTTCTTTCTTTATTTTACCTTTTCTTTTTTTTTTTGAGGATTTTCACCTCACTGTTGTCTTCGGGACGCTCCTCTGGTTGTCTTCACCTCATTGTCAGCGGACAGAAGCCAGACACCGAACATTCATCTCACTTCCTGCCTGTCAGCGCTCTCTCCCCCCTCCCCCTCTCACTCTCTCCTCCTCCTCCTCCTCCTGTCTCTCTCTCTTACCCGATTATTCTTCTTTACAGCTGCACCTGTTGGACTGGACAGACTCTCATAATGCGTCACCTGTTAGTTCCCCCCTTTCACCTGCCACCGTTTGCTTACGCACGCTCTATTCGTTGCTGACTTCTTTCGGTTTCGTTTCCCACTCTTTCCTATCCTCTCATTCCCACTCTCCCTCTGTCATTTCTCTTTCACCTTGCACCTTGCATTCCTCCTTCTCTCCCTCTCTCTCTCTCTCTCTCTCTCTCTCTGCTTCTCATATTGCTCTCTCACTCTATTTTTGTCTCACCTGACTGCCATTCTTTTATCTTTCTCAGTGCAATCTTGTAACAGTTTTATTACTGGAGTCACTGAGTCCATTCCGTTTCCTTCTCCGCTCCCTCTTTCACACTATTTATCAGACTCTTCAGCTCTCTAAACCACTGTTTCCCAAACGCTGGGTCGGGACCCATTTGTGGGTTGCGGACCCATTTTTATGGGCCACACGAGTAAATATTCCTTTGTATAGTTTACTACATACGTACATAGTCATACTGTGTATATACCTCCTCTCGCAAAACATTCTTCGCAAGTCTTCCTCTCCACTCCTATCTTCTCTTTCCCTATGCAGTAGGGAGGACTCTCCACCCTCTGTGCTCCACTTAGGTTCAGGCTCCTGTCAGAAGCAGTTCTTTGATGTGCTAATATTCATTCCACATTTCGCATGCCTTTTTAAAGTATTGACTGGTCGCCCTGCGCACACAGCATGAGATCACATGCCGTTCCAGTGGAAGCAGAGGGCTTGTTGTAAAGAACTATCAGTCAGTGCTTCTTCTAATAACCATTAAGAAAAAGATTTCTTAGAGATTGTATTAATTAACTCTTTCATTCAGGGCCACATTTTCCTTACCAGAATCATCTTGATCGCCAGGTAGAACAAATAGCTGCCAGTTTAGTACATGTTAGTCTCTGAAGCTTGTTTGTGTTCATGTTCGTTTTCATCTCATCACTTTGATGTGAACTGAAAAATGTTTACATTCATACATTTCATCCCCGATCTCAAACATGAATAACCTTTGTAATCTAATAGCAAAATTCAATGCCTTCGAGATAAATGTTCATTTATGTGTCTTGGTGACAACAGCAGAGACAGCTTGCAAAATGTCCACACCACGGTTCATGATGACACAACATGATATAAGGACATCACTTCACATCCAGAGTAATGGGGACAGTGTGAGACATATACAGTACTGTACCACTCTATTTTCTCTAGCATGATGTGAGATGAGATGTACTTTTTTTCAATCCCTGAAGGCAAATTGAAGCGTTACAACAGCATAATGTGACACATACATAAAGCTACTGGACAAACAGAAAAACAACAGACAGAAACAAGTGGACATAAACACACAAGACCAGGACCATATGCAATTTGGGGGAGGAAGTTCTTACGCATTTGCATCATAGAGTCTGATGGCAGTTGGCATGGAAGAGAGTCTGTACTGCTCCGTATGCATTCCCGGGACGGAGGTGAGCCTTCGACTGAAGGTTCTCACCGAGTCACCCTGTCCTACAGCACGACTTAAAAGGGATTGAATAGCATTTCAGAAGCTAGCAAAAATGTGGATAATGTGAAGCATTTTGGAAAGAAACCCTTGACTTACTTTCTCATTTTGTAGCCATTATTCTCCCTAATGGAGCTAAAAAGCATTTCATTGTAATTATGCACAGTGTGGCAGTGCTACAGTACTAAGACACCCCTGTGTGGGAATTGAAAAGTGTACTTTGCCTCCCCCTCAGCTCGCCCACAACCTCCGACTCCCACCCACCCTCCACCCCCGACTGTCCTCCGTCCACCACGCTGACCCTGCATTTCCATGGCAACTGGCATGAAGCTCATTTTCGCTGAAATTTGGCAACGGCCTTTAAGAATGCGAAGAATAAAAGTGAACAGTTGTATTTGCTGTATGTGCTGCGAAAACACGTCTTTTATTTGGTGCCAGAGAGCCTGCTTGAGCTTTGTCCTCTGTACAAATATGAGTGGCAGGGTCTTTTTGAGGCCTGAGCAAACATCGCATGGTCTCCCCTACACCCCCCTCCTCTCAGTGGCTCTCAGTTTACCGTGGGACTGCTTTTGTGAATACTCCGGTGGCACTGAGATTGATCTGTACTTAATTAACTCCTGTACGATCGTCCTTGACTGCAACCCAAACAGGCTGCATGATTAACGGCCCTGTTGTGTTATAAACAGCAGGCAGCTATACTTGTACCGTAAAAAGGGTCATAGATATATAGTTGGAACACTACTACTAATACATTGAGGTGAAGGAAACCCTGGGTTGTACTTTTGCAATTCAACAATGGCAGGCTAGTATGCAACACTGCTGCAGCAATTTAGGCATTTAGATGCTCTTATCCACAGCAACTTATAATTGTGAAATCGGATTCAGAGTAAGTATGAGCTGTGGTCAATAAACTAATAATATAAGAAAATGGGTAAACATCTGCCTAACATGCTTATCACATTCCTAACATTTGTGGTCAAGACAAATAAATGAAAGAACCCAAAACATGATGAATAATGAAATGTATAATGTTTGTGTTGATTTAGCCGGCGCTCATTAATCTGCAGAGCTGTGGAGAAACCTATTATTAGGAGGATCGGCTTGGCGCATTTTGTTGCCCACCTCAGCGTACTGCCCTACGCACAGTGCTGCGCATATACCTGCCCACTGTACTGACTCAATAAACAGTACAGTACATTACATTACATTGAATGGCCTTCAGCTTTAAAATGTATTTTCTTCTGGCTTTGGACCGTAATTAAGGATCCAATTCGAGATGAACAATTGTCTTGTCTTGTAAATTAAATGACATATTTGGGGATCTGTTCCAGCTTCTAGCCAGAGAGGTTCAATAAGGTCGACAGGATTGATGGGTAAAAGGATGTCTTGGCCAATTAAGTAGGTATTGTGTCTGCACCGCAGGCTAATTATCGCACATATCACCAATGTTGTGAACTCTGTTGTTCCCAAGTGGAAGAATATTTGAGCAAAATGAGAAAACGGTAAATTTGACCAAAGTATGTCGTACCAGGAACATTTCTGACTTTCGTGCCATGACTTATCCGAGAGACCTAATTTATATTCATAAGATGCCAGGAAAAGAGACAGTCTGTGACTGTGATGCCATGCAGAATTGTCTTGTCCATAGCCCAGATGACATGCCAATGAAGTTGTTCCAGCTCCCAGTCAGAAACACCCAGTAAGTTTGGCAGGAGTGGCTTATGCTTGATGTGAGTTCACTTCACAGGGTAACTAGTCCACATTACCAACTAATTATTAAGGCACACATCACAAAATAAGTATATTACGGGTAGTCACTATTTTGTAATTGTGTTAGCTGACCGAGGATATTGTGCAACTAAAAAATAAAGTGAATGAACGATATTTCATTGTTGATTTTGTAGCCTGCTGTCAAGACATTGCGATGAGAGATGAGTGAATGTCATCTGAGAAAAGAAGCAGCCTGTGGTTGGATGACATGCCAGTGGGGCTATTTCAACCCCTGTTGGCAGTATGGCTTGATGGTGGATGTCCCCTGCATAGACTTCCTGCTCTTGGCCACTCAAATGAGACAGCTGGCCAAAAACATACTGACTGTACCCAAACAGCCCCCAAGAACTTGTCTGACCCCTCAGTGCAACTCTGAACTCTACCCATCAACTGCTTGAACGCTAAGTTGGTCTGTGTTTGTGTGTATAATTGAGGCAGGCATACAGTATATTGGATGGCTGGCTGGCTGGTACTCACTCACTCACTCACTCACTCACTGACCGTGTGAGTGTGTGCGTGTGTGTGTGCGTGCATGTGCGTGCGTGTGTCAATAACTGTATCTGTGTGCCGGAGAAAAGACAAACTGTACTGTTTTAAGTATCAGAGAGCAACATACAACAGATGGACAATGACTCACAGACAGAAGAACCATCCTCCCACTCTCTCTCTCTCTCCCTGACGTCTTCATAGCTTTCATCCACGGAAGCTGTACCCTTGACATCAATATAGCATCAATATAGCTACAGTAAAATAGAAAGGATGCAACTGCCTTCCAATATTGTGACTGGTTCAGGATAAGGAAGAAAACAAAGATGGGGTGTGTGTGTGTGTGTATCTGTGTTGGAGAAGGTGGAGAGCTTCCCCGGTGGATCTCAGAAGAAGGTTGTGAACATTGCAGTCAGACAGCACTTCACTGTTGGCAGTGAGTCATTCTATACATCATCGTCCATGTTTTGTCTTTGCTGTTGATGGAAACTGTGCCCACAGCCCCCCCCCCACACACATACTGTACACAGTGTGGGCTCTGAGAAACCAGAGCTGATGTTGATATTTTAGTTGGAGGACAGTTCATCGATTGGCTGTGAGTCATTCTATAGACTACATAGTTGAGTGAGTCTTATCACATTTCGCCTTTTCCATAACATCAGTGAATGGGAACTGTGGCCTACAGCGTACTGTACAGTGTACACGACAGAAAGTTGGAATTATGACAGAAGCAGCAGATAGTTAGGTTTATATGGATGGGGGCATGAAAGTAAATAAATAAATGTAAGACAGATTAACTGAAAATGCCAAAGTAACTAGTATATTTTAAAAAATAATATAAATGTGCACTCTCCTCTGAGAGTTGCCTATTGTGGGTTGCAGGCAGCCAACGAGGCGGGGAGCTGGGGCGATAGGAATCTGTGTGAAAGCGCCTTAACCAAGGTCTGTTGTTGGGCATTTGAGTTTCTCTACAGTTTATAATGGCCTGGCTTTTAAAAATAAACAAAAGACATTATTCTGAAACCATAGCCGAAGAGACAACTTGGAAACCACAATGCAGTGGCTGTGGAAAACATTTCCATAATAAACATTAACATTTGGACGCTGTTCACCTTGTGTAGGCTCTTGTGTGTAATTGTTCACTGCGTCGAACTACTGATGACGTCCGTTGCGCTCCATGATACGGTTGCTATGTCCGTGGCTTCTGAAGTGCACACCGTAATGTTAATTTGTATAAATAATGATGTCACACTAAGGTTAACCGTGTTTAACCGTGCACACTCTTAAGTGTGGCCCAACGCCCCTCCCAATAGTTGGAGTGCCAGTGACTCATTCAGGTTTTATCCTTTACACCTTAACGCATGGCTTGATGCTGCACTGTGGCACTATTTGTTCAACAAGCTGGCTTTTTACTTGATTCTAATTCAGCTTGAGGACACACACACACACACACCTTCTGATACATGGCCTCACAATCCCAAATGTCCTTAG
>OOFJ01098912.1:0-11866 GCA_900323375.1 Benthosema glaciale
AAACGTTTGAGTGATCTATCATCTATCAGCATAGTGATGATGAGGGAATGCAACAACTGACGAGGACACAACAAGAGGGATCTCTGGTGACGCCTGGTGGAACTGAGTAGAAATCACAGCTAAAGTTATAGAGGATTGAGGCATAGAAGGCGACCCCGGTCCCCGCCCCTTAACACAGAGGCGTTAAAACAGTGCGTCGGAATTCTCAAATTACTGAAGCTAGCTGCTAGCTCACTGCATCATTTTCTGACCTGGCCCGAGTGAGTTTTGAATATTAAAGAAAAAACAAAAACAAAAAACGAGTAGACAACCCCTCAGTCCGTATGAACCAATCTGCAACTATGTTGCCATGAGATACCCCTGCAATACTTCACCTCAAGACCCCTGTTCATCACAGATACCACTAGTCTACCAACTGATTTCGGTGCCACCTTCATCCCCGGCGTCGACTCCTAGCTTTATCCAGCATTCCACCCCCCCCACAGCATTTACTCTGCCCACATCTTCTGCATCAGCAAGTGTCCAGGTGAGGCATACTTCCTTTTACCAGTCTGGTTTTAGTGTTTCCTCACCCAATAAAGGGTCTATAAGGAAGGGTCACGTTGCATGATGCCCAAATAAAATGGCCTATACCTACCTAGTTATCAGCTATCATCTCAGCAGGTTCATTACCATAACCAGTTATTGAGACTATACCAGTAACCCTTCCCTGCAGGGTTCTTCACCTCAATCAGCACTTAATAATTTGTTGTGGTGTTTGTTTCATATAGCTGTATACCCAGACAATTCAGCTATCAATAGTATAGACTTTTGATTAGTGATGGGAGATTAATCTGCAAACACATCGGTATCGGCCGATTTGAGTTATTTTTAGATTAATCGGTATCGGTAATCGGTATCAATTTGGCCACATTAATCGGTCTGTCTTTACAGATAAACACGCCCCAAAGTAACAGCTTGAACAGATCTATAAGCTCACAATATTAAATATAAAAGGTATTAAAGTTAAATTTCACTTGCCTAAGCCTGCAGTGCAGACACCCTGATACATGTATTTCTCAGAATAGACAAAATTATTATATATTTTTTCAATACAGAATGAGATCATATCGAATCGGTAATATCGGTTATCGGCCATAACACCGATTAATTATATCGGATATCGAGATCGGCCAAAATGTCTCATCGGCACATCCCTACTTTTGATCATCAGACAAGTTTATTTTCTTTCTAGGTACAAACAAATTGAACTTGAATATTGTGATGTATTTCCAAGTGGGAAGTGTAATGTTTATGGCTTATGCTTATGCAGCCGGCGAACACTAGAGTTCTTACAGTACGTTTTAACAGCGGGATACCAACGGCGAGTGTAGCTTGAATTTCATTGCCTATCGCCTAATCGCCCATTATTCGGCCGAAAAGATGAACTATTTTCATCTTTTCGGCCGACGTTCCTCCGCCCAATTTTCGACCATCACCGTTCGCCATATCGCCTGCTATCGCCAGTAGTTGCCGGGTCCCATAGACAAATAATGCACTTCCGGTAAATCTGCACGATGATCACCGCTGGTATATGATATTCTGATGTACCAATAGTCCAACATACATATCCGGTTAACACTGTACGTGGCCGGTTGATAGGGATAGGGGATTCACACTGAGGCGGGCTGAGTCTGTTTGATTCGATCCGTTTCCGGATACGGTTGCCTGGTCATGATTCACATTGGCCTTTGATTCTAGCGCACCCATACACTTGCATAACACACTTTGATCCTCTTGGTTGCGGTGTGCTTGATGGCTGGTGCGCACAGACACTGACCATCAACTATGCAACATTGTCTCCCATAAATCCAGACACACTGCATTGCATTGCCTCTTTGCCGTTACTTCACTGCCAGTCAGTTATGTGCTGCAGTGTTGTGTTTGATTAGTTTTCTATGGATTCTACTTTAGCATTATTATTATTAGTTTTACTTTGGAGACTATGCCAAGCCCAAGAGCCACGTGTAGTCTGCAGAATAACATAAGCGCGTATACTGCGTGTATTGGCAGATGCGTCGTGCAGCCTGTGTGTTTTTTGTTGTTGACGCTTGGCTCGTCAACTAGAGATTATGTAACGTTCTAAAAAACAAACAGACCCCTTCCTTCTTTTAGGTACGCATGCATTCACATTGGAACGATCCGTATCCAAATACACTACAACGGTCCAGAGACCCGGGTACGGTTAGGCAATCCGCTCCCGGGAACGGTACTCTTCAATCACACTACCACAACATCTGCCAAGTGGTCCCGGATCCGCACCCGGGACCATAGTGTGAATCCCCTATGAGACTCACCCGTGGCTCCCAGTCCGACATATGTGACTGGTAAGACTCACCCATGGCTTCCGCATGGGGTTAGGATTTGGGGTAGGGTCTCGACTCTCGGGCTATTTCATGTCCAACTGTTAGGACGTCGGACCAAAGATATGCACCCACAACACCTAGGGGACCTTGACATCGCTGAGAAGGTGGATGGTCCCACTGCATGGGTTTCTCCATGGAGTGGCTCCAGCCTGGGGGTCCTGGAGGCAGGAGACTATAAGCTAGTGCTGCCGATAGCTAAGGTCTATGGTCTAGGGTGGGGCTAGGCTTTTCAGCTAGTGCCACCGATAGCTAGTATAGGGCCCTTTTACTATACAGTAGGCTGATGTGGAGCTAGGCTTCTCAGCGCGTATAACTATTCTACGCCCTATTCTACTATTCTATGATAACGCCCTGCCTCTGCTAGACTCTAGCGGTTCCTAAACGGAACAAAAATGAACAGAACGCAAAGTTCTTGCCATTATGTGGGGCTGTGAACATTATCACATTTACCTGTGCGGATCACCCTTTACCATAGTTAGTGATCATAAACCATTGGAGTGGAAGTATAACAACCCCACATCCAAGAATGCTGGAGTATGCAACCCTACAACTACACTGGCTGGTAAAGACAATCCGGCATACTGATATTTGTGCACCCTGCACACGTATCACACATATCGCATGAAGCGATGTGCACTTTCTTACAACAAATGCCGTTACCAAGGCGATGACCAGCTCAGTGGCCTTGTGGTTAGAGTGTCTGCCCTGAAACTGGGAGGCTGGGGTTCGATCCCCGGCCGGGTCATACCAAAGACTGTAAAAAATGGGACACAGTGCCTCCCTGCTTGGCACTCAGCATCAAGGGTTGGATTGGGGGTAAGTCCCTGTGACATACTAGCGTCATGTCCAGGGGGTGTACTTGTACATCAAGCTGCCTCACGCTACAGAAACAGGAGATAGGCTCCTGACCTATGGGCCTCATGGCTCGGCAAGGCTACTTACTTAAGGCGATGACACTGGCTGAAATCCAGGATGCAACTAAAGCTGACCCCACTCTATGTGAAGTAATTTGTCATTTTGACAGACTCATTAATCTGAAAGGCAGGATTTTACTGATGGGGTCATACAAAATATTCAAGGATGAACAGACAGTAACTGCTACAGATTGGCATACAGATTGTTGTCCTACATTCATTACAAATCATGGCAATATCACTTGCACATGAAGGCCACCAAGGTATGGTAAAAACCAAGAAGTTGGCCAGGAAGAAAGTCTGGTTCCCTGGTATTGACAGACTGGCAAAGGAAAAGGTTGGCATGGATTTGTGTGGTCCATTCTGATTTACTTGATTTACTTTTAGTGGTAACCGATGAATACTCCAGGCATCCAGAAGTAGAGATTCTACAGTACATGTTAGCCAGAGCCACAATTCCTAAACTTGACAAAATATTCTCTACACTGGGGATTCCATTTGAGGTTAAAACAGACAATGGCCCTACGTTCTAGAGCTCTGAATGTACAGACTTCGCAGCATACTTGGGTTTCAGACACAGGAAGATAACGCCACTGTGGCTTCAGGCCACAGCAGAAGCGGAACGTTTCATGTGTAGTTTTGTGTACCCTTGAAAAAGCTATACCTGCTACTCATGTTGAGGGCCGTCCATGGAAACAAACTGTATGCATTCCTCCGTAACTACGTACTAACTACCGTGTCACACCTCACTGTTCTACTGACATGGCTCCTGTCTATAGCTGTTCAGAATCAAGCTACCCAAGTCTCCACCTTCCCCTCCTCCACTCTCACAGAGATGCAAAGCTATACGTCAGACAGATACAGGATGAACAGGGTGTGTCACGCTGCTCCATTGGCTCTGAAAGTGGGAGACACAATTATGAAGGCAGCAGGCAGGAGAGCCGAAACGTTTGTCTCTAAGAGACACCATGACCACTGCACGTAGTCACGTACAGTATAGGAAAACTCACTGTGGTTCACTGAACCGATCTACACGCACACAATGCATTGCAGATGCGATGTGTTGTGAACTTAGATCGCTGGCATTTGCTTGGGACACGGTTCAAGGAAGCATAAATCTCTATGTATGAATGAATGGACCATTGTAAAGCGCTTTGAGTTTGCATAGCAAAGCGCTATAAAAATGCAATCCATCATTTATTATTATTATTATGGCCATAAAGCTATAAATCTGTCATTTCGCACGCAGACACACGCAAGTGAGCAAACTGCTAACTAGATTCTTTCACGTGCTGCTTACTGTTGAGTAAGCAGAGTCATGTTCTTTTGGCTATACAGAAGTGAATGTATACGTGTCCAAATGTCTTGATGAAATGAACATGGTGAGCCCTATTGGTGAGCCCTATAAGTGGAAATGCTTCATAGTGTCGTCCCACTCACAGTTTTCAGTCTTGTATTGAGTACTTGAAATGTACTGCAAATGTACTTGAAATGTACTGCAATTCTCCAAGCTGTTAATAAAAATTTCAATCAATCAATCAATGTGGGTTTCTGTTTTCCAATCAGAAGCTGAGTACAGACATGAATCAAGCACATCATTGCAGGCACACTTATAGTATTACTTACTGTATGTTGGTGTGTGCGAACAAAGTATCTGAGAGTCCACGTGTCATGCCCCACACCTGCTTTCACAGAGAGGGCTGTCTTAAGGCCAGTTTTGGGGTTGACAAATCCATATTAAGGCTGAGCATAGTGCCAAAAACCACTAGGAGTGTCATAGATAAGCTTCAGAAACGTATTAAAAACTATAAGACCCACTGTCTGTCTGACTAGAGTTAAAGAACTGCTGTGGGATTCATTCAAGAACATTACAGGAAGGTGGGACGTATAGCTAAGCAGAGAGTGAGAGCTGTGCAGGTCTCAGCTTAGTGTACTATTTGAGTCAAGAGAGTAGAACCAAATTCAGTAATGGTCAATACAATCTAACAGAGCACAATTTGAGGTAAAAACACTAGGAACGGATAACTAGAAGGCTAGCAGACAAAATAACATATGCTCAGCAATATATGCTTTACGATCTGGCAAAGGAACAAGGAAAACAGGGGACTGGGGAGTGTACACAAGGGCTAACAGGACACAGGTGAAGACGTTGAAGGTGATGGACAGACAACTGGTTTCTCTTCAGATGTACAGGTATGCACTTCTGGGGTCAATCTCTAACAGCACCAGCTCATCCAGCAAAGACACGGTTGCCTGGATCATGGTCTGCCAGCATTTCAGACAGGTGAGATGATTTGTGTTGGATATGGCAAAGAACAGTGTTATGAACTTGAAATCTTAACCGCTCTCTTGCCAGGATCCAGATGACATTTTTTCTTAACACTTTGTAGGTATGGAGAGATCCTCACACTGTACTTCAAGCCCCATCCGTCTATGTTGTGTTACGTTAGGCAGTAGGCCTCTTAGGCTTAAAAACCTTCCTTTTTGATCAAACTGGCTCAGCTTTAGTTATGTGCCATAGGCGTAGAATAGTGAGAGACTTGCTCCTCTCTCCTCTTCATCTGTATGCATTCATGTCCCAGCGATGCATGTTACTAACTTGACTTCTTTGTGCTTTCTTGTCTTGATCTTCCTCTCAGAAACTCACATAGCCTATATTGATGATTCTATCCCTGCCGCAGGCTTTAGTTCCGACACGCTATTGGTTCGACTGTCATTAGACTGACAACCTATACCTCAAACCCTAACCTAACCATAGCCACAAGCACGGGAGCAGCGCATGTCCGACCATTGTTTCCGCAAGATATCAACAATTTTAACATCCAATTACATTTAGCTGGGGAGATTTAAATGTTTTTTTTCTACTTTTATAAAGTTAACTAACTATTATATAACTCAACCAGTTAAGAGACACCTTTAGACTAGTATGAATACATGCATGTGAGCAAGTATTATTGGCAATAATCTAAAGCTGAACATTCCTGCAATTCTGTCACTACAAAAACAATCACACTGAACGGCGTCTTTTATCATGATCATATATGATGGTGATGTCATCACACTAAGCATTTAAAACATGATGTATAAAGTACAGCAGCCATGTGTTCATACAACAGAAATATTGGGGTATAGAGTAAAACTGACGTTATGTATCTTTCAGGACATTCACTGCTTCGTCACAACCATTACTCTATATGGCTCTGGTCTCCGCACCGCAGAGTATTTTTTGACATCCCGTTTCTCTCTAAAGTTGAATGTTTGAGCAGCCATAGACTACACAGGTTCATCCCGATGTTTGGGGGGCATTTTTGTAAAGGTGTAGTGTTAGTAAAAAACGTAACGTGAGCTGATGATCACATGTGACTTTTCCATTCACTGTAGAAGGAGAGGTGCGGTGTTACACCGCATCTATGTCGTCTCTGCCCACAGGAAATACGTTGTCTCCGTACATGAGACCCGTTTCTGAACGTGTCTATATACTGCGGCACCCACTACATCATCATAGTTAAAGATGCATAATTAAAGATGCATAGATTTGGCTGCCACATGACGTCACAGGGGCACATACAAAGCCATGCGTTGGGGTGGCTATCACTGCTCAAAAAAACAAATCCATTACATGATTGTTATGAACGTGGCCGTGAGGACGCAAACAAGTGCTACATGTCTTCACAACACTGTGACACAACCAGAGACACTTCCAATAAATTATCATTATGAAACGGTGGGAAAACCTCAATTAACTGCTCATTTCCACACAAACAAACAAAAAAATCTTAAAAATACTTTATGTATACTAGGTTCGTTGTATGTTAACCCACAAGCCCTGGAAACAGACAAGTCACCACTCAGGCTATACTCGGGGACCAAATAGACATAGAATCATTGATTGATCTGAAACTTGTCAACACACACACACATTCAATTATTATTGTTTGTATATTTAAAGCATGAAGACACAATGTGTCTTCATGCTTTAAATAAACTAAGTACCGGTAACCTGGGAGCTTCAGAACAGTCTGCGGACCACTGCCTTCCTTTTTCATTCTACGTATCTTTTGTTCAACACCTGTGGTATTGTTTTGAGATGTGGTTTCTTCCCTTTGGACTCTATCTAAAATAAATGACTATGACATCAGGTACTTGATAGTGGGGGCAGCCAATCAACTGCTCACTTCACACTGGGCTCTGATCTTTTAAAATAGTTCAACTAGCCAATCTACACCAATACAGTGTGAGCTTGTATATTGGCTATTTCCTTTTTTTTTTTTTTTTTTAACAAATATTAAATTCCCATTGACAATGTATGGAGAAGCTTTGTCATATCTGAGCAAATAGGCATAGTGTCTACTGTCTATTTTTACATAATGATGATGTATGATGATAAGAGCACCCCTCACTTCACACAGGTGTGATTCTTTTTAAAGATAGAGATGGAGGGGTCTACCCCTTGGTGTGGTTATGTGCAATTATGTATTCCCTTTGTATTTAGGGGTTTCTTCCTGAAGGCTGAAACCTTGACAGTCAAACGTGACAATGAAAAAAACAGTGATATAATGACATCACAATATCACCCCCTCTCCTAACCCCTCCCCTTTATTATACAACCACAGCTGTGGGTGTGGCTCCGGTTCAGGTGGATCACCACCCATCACCAGGCAAACCAGGCATAGCTACTTAATTAACTGGTACGCGTAACAACACTTTTTTTGAAGAAAATCTTCCTCCTTATATAATAAGAATACCTTATGATCAAGTTTTAGGGTGGAAGAAAATCATGGCACTCCATCCTTAAATATATAATAGTAAAAATAGCAAAAAAGTAAATCCTGCAAACTGCTGGACCAAACAGCAAATTTGTACAACCTAAAGCCCTAACCACACCAAAGGGTCTCCATACAACTCCTTGCAACCTTTTGGACCCAAGGAGTTGCATGGTGACCCTTTGGTGTGGTTAGGGCTTTAGAGGGGTGCTACTGTGCTAGTTCCCCTGTGACATTGTGTGGCAGCCGGACTTATTACTATGACATATTGTGCGTGCCCCCTCACAAGTGTGATTATTTCTTTCCCCACCCAGTATCTTTGAAATGGTAGGAAACATAAAGGGGAGGGGATTGGGGGCATCATCCTCCTATCCTGGCCTCAGGGCCAACATCTCTAGTCCATTATTATTTTTACAGTTATACCCCAGAGTCCTTTCCTTTTTTGTTCCTGTCATCTTTTTCAACCATCTGCTTCTTTTTCACGAACCCCTTTACCTTTGGCTGTCACTGTCACAGTTGAACCAGTCAGAAGCCATTCTATCTGTCCAGAATCATTGCACTCGCTATTTTCCTTCTGCACAGCCACCAAAGTGGCTTCATTTGTTGATAGGGCTGTGTCCCTAATTCGACATTTTCTTCTGGATGTGCTGGAGGAACTCTTGGTAAGAGAAGTCTTTCCCTGACCGCTCCTCCACCAGGTGTTGGAAGAACGTAGTCTTGGATGAAGCATTGTCCTTGACGACATAAAGCATGGAGCTGAATGATCTGTCGTCATTCAGCCAGGCGAGGAACGCACGCACTCTCTTTGACATAAGGGTGTCCAACTCCGGGATTTGGGTCATGTCAGGTGGAATAGAAGAGCGGTTGGGGCAGCCGAGAATGTCTCTGATGAAGATCTCATTACAGAATTTACCAATCCACAGGTAAAACACGTTTCCACAGTCCATGAGGAAGGCCCCGTCTTCGAGCCTTTCAGCTGACAGGTGCAGCAGATGGGGCTGAGGAACCACTATGTCATCCAAATGGAGTGCCCCCTGGTCAGACATGTTGTCCAGGCGGTACAGGTCAGGGTGGACCATACGCATCATCTGCTGCATTGGCTTGGTTTTGAACTCACACATGGCGAAGACTCTCTCATCCAGTCGTGTGCTGGTGCCAGTCTGCAGGGCTGTCTGTTTGAGGAGTGCATGGATGTAGAGAGGGAAGAGGCTGAGGGCTGATGGAGCAATGACACCAGGCTGCTGCATGTTGGAAATGGTGGCCTTGTAGGTACCTAGGGAATCCACCACTGCATTCACTAGGTCTCTCCGCGCATCCAACAAACTAGATGACACCACCCGATCAATGGCCATGTTAGCCAGAAGATGGGTGATGGCTTGGACATCTGCTCCGGCGTACACATCACTCAGCTGGTTCACCACCGGCAAACAAAGTGTATGGACGCGGATACGCCTCGACCCTGTGCTAGATGTATAGAGCAATGCAGCCTGGAAGCAGACCTGTGAGGAGTCCGTCAGGCTATCCTCAATTGACAGCTGGACAGCTATGGCAGCGTCTGGGTTTACATTGGCAAGCTCCAGCATATCAGGGGATCGCACAAAGCAGTTCCCGTGGAATGTATGGATAGATAAACCTCTAGTGCAACGTATTCTCATGACGGCCTCGAAGCCGATGTTCCTGTTGAGGTAACGGTTCAGATCTTTCTGGAATTTCTCTAGCTGGGCCAGGTTGTGGACGTGGTGGAAGTATGGGTAGTAGAAGATACTGCCAGCAGAGTACTTAGACACGCACGCCAGAGAAGCTAGGTCAGCATACTGGGAGCTGAGCAGGAAGAGGTCCACTCCTATGTGTTGGGAAGAGAAGTCCAGAGCCAACTTCTTATAGAAGTCTGAAGCTATACCCAGGTTCTGATCACTCTTACTGCTTGGCCCCTGATTGAGGTGTTCTCGTGACTTTAACAGACCGGCCCCCAGTGTTGGCAGCTGGGTCTGGAACACAGACACTCGCCCCCCGGTGGGGCACATGAGTTTGTAGGCTGCCTGTAACGCAGGGCCCAAAGCACTGTGGGTCTCCTCGCTGTTAATGAACATAGATGGGAGGCACTTCAACAGGTCCCTGACCAGCTCTTTGCTTTCCTTCAGATTGACCATTAGGCTGTCAGGAGATGGAATGAACACATCATCAATGTCTGAGACCACCAGCATCTGTGGCTCTGACAGGCCCTCCTGGAGTTTGTAGAAGTGGATGGTGCTGTTGAACGTCAGGAATCCCACCTGTGTCCGTGTATCCCCAGGCAACTTATCTAGGTTTTCCAGTAATGATTCACAGAAGTATTTCAGATAGCCCGTCTCCACAGCATTATGCGACACGTCAAAAACAAACAGGTAGACTGCTGGTTGAGGGGGCCTTAATGTATAGTCTGCGGAGGTAATATACTCAACAGTAGAGTTCTGGGCCTCAGGTCTCTTGCTCGGTTCACCATACTCATCTGCAACATTGTTTATCCTGTAGCAGAGGTTACACTTCCACCTGTGTTGGTCCAGGAAGATGGCAAAGGGATTCAAGTAAGTTCGGCAGGTGTGACAGCGAGCTATGTTTTTTGTTGTGATCGCTGGTAACTGTTGGAGGTCTCTGAAGGGGTGGACAAGGAGTCCCAGTGGAAGTCTGGCCTTGTTGAGCAGTGCCTGGGCCTGGGGAACACTGGTCAGGGTGCACCTGAATGTCTGGGGGTTGCAATTGGCCTTCTTGAGCTCAGGGCTGAGGTTGGGCTCAGGGGCCTCCAGGGGCCTGGAGGGCAGCAGGTTCTTCTCCTGCAGCAGGTTCACCTGCCGCAGGGCCTCTTGCCGCAGGTTAGGGACGGTCTGGGAATACTGCTGATAGCTAGACTGGCCATAGCAGCCTCCATGGGAAAGGGAGGAGTCAATGTCGGAGCCCTTCTGATGCTGCTGATAGGCCAGCGGATATTGAGGGTAACTGTAGGGCAGGGCCTGGCTTGCAATGTCATTGGAGGGAGATATGGCGTCTGCGTAGCTGCCTCCTTCTAATGAATCATAGGTGTTGGGCATCGGAGAGGCTCTACCAATTGTAGGGGAGGAAGTATCAGTTTTATCATTCTTATCTGAGCTAAATGATGAAGTCGAGGTACTGGCAGCAGTGCCTGAACTAGCTCCATTATTAGCAACATATCCGTACTGCACACCTTGGTGGTGTCCTGGAGAGGAATGGACAGAAGGAATGGTCCCCGAGTAGGGTCTGGCTCCATCTGAACCCATGCTGCTGTGATTCACCAGCCCTCCAAAGGGGTCATTGGCCACAGAGGCCTGGTGGCTTTGATCATAGTGTTGGTGACCTGTCGTTAATCCTGTGCTTGCCTGGCCATTCAATGCCATCGTCAATTGTTCCATACTGGTCCCAAACTGCACTGTTTTTGTGGAAGGGGCTGGGTGTAAGTTGTTGTTCCCTGCGGATTGCTGATGGAGAGGTGCATTCATTAGGGTGGGAACAGTGCTAGCAGCAATGGTCTCGGAAGACTGCAATGTCCCAAATTGGCTACTAACCAGAGCTGAGGAGCAGGAAAGAATGGGATACACATGAGCCCCAGGACGGCTAGGCAGTGTTGTCACCAAACTGGGCTGCTGTGTGTGCTGTGTTTGGGGAGAATGGTATTGTTGCAGTCCGCGGTAAGCTACTGGAGTTCCATAGAGGGCTGGCTGCTGTAATGACTGGGAGTTACGTTGATCGCTTTGTGGTAGTAGTGGACTTGTAGAAATGGGGTCATTGGCTG
>OOFJ01098956.1:3542-19683 GCA_900323375.1 Benthosema glaciale
AGCTACATATATGGAGATCTAAGGGTTTGAGGTTTGAGGTCAGTGTTGCTGGCCGGCTCCATATATGCAGATCTAGGCGATGATCCAGGTTTATCCATGTATGGTTAGATTAGGTCAGTGTCGTGATCTTCATAATTTTGAAATGGGCATATATGGTGGCGTGACGTGTCACGATGCATGATGTCACGACACGTGACCATATATGGAGGTGTGATGTCACAAGGCGTGACCATAATATGGAGGCGTGGGTGACTAACCGGCGGACGGGAGATGCAGGTTTTCATAGTAAATGCGACCTACGGTCACGTGCAGGACCACATGGTCCACATGGTCCTGAAATGTGACGGGGGGATGTGGGATGCTTTTCTAAAACTGGTGAGAGCTCCCAGAGAGTGTAAAGTAAACCCACTGTAGCTTAAAGGAAGACATTTTTGTTTCCTTGGCCATGTTATCCCATATATATCATATCATCATCATAATCTTTCGACCGCGGTCAATATCATGGATTCCACAATGCCACGCCAGACTTTCCGGCAATTAATTCATTGCCATCCCCAGTTCCTGCTTACTGATGCATGTGTCCCTAGTGATGACATCAGGGAACGACAGTTTTCTACCTGTTCTACCTCTGGTCTGTTTTGAAGCAGAATTCCAGAGAAGAAGGGAAGATATATATATAAACTGTGTTCTTCTGGATCGGGCTAATGAAGAAACACAGGGAAGGTTGCCGTACAGTATATTAGATTTATCGATGGGTGGCTCTTCCAAGAGTGATTTTGCGCTCTCATTAGAAGGCAGGTGTAAGTGCCATCCAACTGTTTCTCTATATACCCGGTACTTAGAGTAGGGGAGGCACATACAGTATGCACTAGCCAGGAGCATAGATATATGATTAAGGTATGTGGACTATTGCACGTGGAAGAGTGAAATGAATGTTTCCCGGCTGCGACTGGGCTCTGGGCATTGTTCGCTGTCCGTTTCCAGGAGGGAGAAGAGGGAGAAGAGGCAAGCCAAACACAGCGGAGTGTTATCTCAGGTCATGGCCAGACCACAAAAACACATGCACACAGCGAGACCTGTCAGGGCCTGAGAGGGTCGACCCCTACAAGGCCCCCCTATCATTCCTCCATGCAGGGCTTGTAAGCATGGATGGGTGGGAGAGTGATAAGGGTTTATCTGCCTCTTTCGCATGTTATTATATGATGAAGATCAAACGGCTGTTGGCATTGAACATCCCCGGGAATGTTTACCTTTGACATGAGCCCCCTGGCAAACACACATACATACATGAGGTTGCCCCGTGTTCACACGCAAACGCATGTAATGCACCGTCACGCTCCGCTGGAACTATACCATTTATGGACGTCTGAACCTGTTGCCCTTTGCAGGGGCACGAGGAGGGTACATAAGGACAAGGGGGAGCTCAGAAAAACAGACTTGTTTGAGAATCACGCCCACGGTAAGAATGCACACCTGCCTGGATGGGTCTATACAATACTATATGGGCTCATGGCCTATAATGGCCAGAGGGCTCAGGAGGGCCTATATGTGCCTCCCCATTCTTCACATTCAGGGCGATCAAATCAAATCAAGTAATCTAATAAGACCATTACTTTGGGTTTACTTTGGCTAAAGGTTGAATTCTTTGATTTAACTAAAAGCCAGCGCCTAGCTGGGATTTGAGGATCAGGAATGGGGGACGGGCCGGGGGGACGGACGGATGACTGAGCCAGTTCAGTTTGGGCTTTTGGCCGTGGGCCGAGTGGCGTATACGCGCCGGGCCTGGGTTGGGTTGTACCGTCTGGGATGCACGTCTCACCTGTCTCCCGTTTCAGGTCGCAGCTGTGCGCCAGAGCGGTGCAGTACGAGTACCTCTGTGTGTGTCTACTCTAGTGTAGCCTAATGAGGTGTCACGTACGTCCACCAGTGCTCAGTGCACAATAGCAGCGCAGCAGCCAATTAGCGTCCCTCTCCCCCCCAGGGCTGAGACTCAGTGGGTAGGAATGTGGCGTGGGCAGGCATGGTAATGGTGACTGTATAATCCCCCCCAAAAAAAGTTGTTGTTTTTATTCTACCCTCCTCCTCAAAAGATTTCCTTAATCAGGTAAGCCTGCATGTCAGGGCCTATTAAAGAGCCAGCGCAGAGTGAAAAACAAACAATGAAATGGAGCTCAGGTCACACTCACAGCCTTTCAAAACTGTAGGCCAATTTCAGTTCTTTAGCATCTCAAAGAACTCAAATCACACGTATCGCACGTATGATGGCTCACACGTGTGTGTGTGTGTGTGTGTGTGTGTGTATGTGTGTGTGTGTGTGTGTGTGTGTGTGTGTGTGTGTGTGTGTGTGTGCGTGCGTGCATGTCCAGAGCAATTGTGCATGTTTTTGAGTGTGATTGTACACTTGTGTGTGGGAAACCCAGGAAATCCAGGCTCCCATGCACCAGCATCTATTGTGTTTGGTTTCCTCCTCTGTGGGTGTGCGCGTGGGTGCGCGTGTACGTGCGCGTGTGTGCATCTGTGTGTGTTTCTCTGCAGGGAGGAAGTCAGAGCCACTGCACTTGGCAACGGTGATTGGAAACCTGTGAATGGATTGACGGAACTGAGTTGGTCGCATTTGCCAAATGTCCCTGTGCTACTGAGTGGAGTTTTCCATTCAACTGCACTGTTACAGTAACAGCCCCTCCATTCCTACGGTCCCACACACAGACACACACGCATGCATGCACTAATGCACGCATTCACGCGGTAGAGTATCTGACTATCTGTAGATGAATGATTACATTTCTGAAATTACATTGATGGGAGGTGTGACTTTGTGTTGCAATGTTTTTGTGTTCGCCATTCCCTTACCCCGGGACACTGGCCTGGTCTGGACACTCACTGATAATAAACATTCGTTATTGGCAGACTGACAAGACAATCAGAATGAAAAATGTTGAAAATGGGTTAGGCCTACTACACACAGTTGGGCACATCTGATGAGATGTTTTCCCCCTTAATGGGGTTATGGGGTATGGAGGGGGAGAAATATATATCTGTATTACTATATATAGAAAGATATTGGCTAGGGAGCACTGGCCCTAAAAAGGTTGAGAAGAAACACAGACTTAAAACTTATATATTCTATATAATATAGGCCTACTTAGTTGGTTGGACCCCCCCAGGACTCTACTCTATACTATACTGTTTTTGCTCTACACAGTCTACACAAAAATTCTATTTTCTCTGAATTGTCACCCCAGAATAGGGACGATGTTTGTCAGCTGGCGGCACTCATCATCATGGGCACATGTGTCTCCAGATGTACACAAGGCAATCCATCACAAAGCGTTGGGATATTCCCCTCCAGCTGTGTTTACAACAGCCATTTCACAATCGGTAATGCACCTGTTTATCTCTGGTGGTCACGGTGACCTTCCCATGAAAGTTATTATGAAAGACAGCACGAGCACGCATATCAGAGAGTGTTTTCAACTTGTCTTCGTACAGTCCGTTTGCTTGGAAGTCAAGAGTCTGATGGTAGGAGGAGCAACAGGTCAGCAAGGGTCAGTAGAGCGTCTTACATAAATCTAAAAGTTCAAGTACACACTGTACCTCGAGGTGAACAACACCCTCGGAAAGGTCCTGAATGGATTTGTTTTTACGTCCGGGTACCCCGTCCAGGACAGGCTTCAGACGCACCTCCTCAGGAGACTTGGCTCAGAACTGAACCCATTTGAGTTGGCGTTATAGGAACCCGTTGCGACCGCATGTCCTTGAATAAAGGAGGACAAATACAAGTTGTGAGAGGATGTTTTTTTTCGTACCGAAGTTTGCGTTATGGTTGCAAATCAGGAATTGCCCTCGAGTTGGAAGACGCCTCGCAGTTGTGAAATGACGGTTCCATGCAGGGACATGTTTCGGCTGAGTAAAGTGGAAGTGCGTAACAGGGGCAGGAAGTGTTAAATCCCTGCGTGAGCGTTTTGATCGACAGGGAAAAGCCTTGGGCTGATAATTGTGGTTGTAAGGCTGACGAGTGTCTGACAGCATGACCCTGACAGTGTCTTGACTCTTACTGTATGTGTGGGGAAATCTCGAGGAGATTTTATTGGTGTATAGCAGATATACCTTCTGTGTTGCACGTAGAACTGGAACCTTTTTCTGGCTCTGGGCCCACTTGGAGATCTTGAAAGCGTTTGCGGCCCATCCACCTGACCACTAAATACTTATAAGAACCTAATATACATTGTGGATTGCTATGTCTACATAAATATAAATTGCACAAGTTTGCATTAAAAAATTATAAAATTGCGTACATTTTTCAAAAATGATCAAATTGCATAAATTCACTGAAAGAAGATTAGAAACCATAGGGGCTTATGAAAGCGTTCTAATCTCAAAACAAAAGAGCGTCTAAAAACAAGCATAGAAACAAAATTAAGACCAGATGCAAAGTGAACTGGATGAGAACCTAAATGAAACCAACATGGTGAAACATGGTAGAGAAGAAATGGAGTGCATTAAATGATGAATTGTAGGGAATAATAAAAAGACATTGCAACTGCAAGGAAACCCTTCTGTTATTGTGTTTTGCACTTTTCCTTCAATGGTCAGTTAACAGTCAGAAATGTACTGAGCAGTTCCTTTTCGTGCTGCCTGGTTGTGCACTATTCTGAACATATGTATGCAATGCATGTAGATACATGTTTCAGGCCTTTGGGCCTTGAGAAGATGGTTGGTATTTCTAATGAGCACATCATTATGAATGAGGGTTTGTTGGCAGTTTGACCACACATTCACTTAGTCTCTGGCACATGGTGCAGGAGGCCTGGCATTGCCCAATAAACTGCCTCTCTGGTGACATGACCTGAAATGGAGCCAGTTGGTTACTACAGCTATGTTCCATTCCAAATTGCCATTCCTCCTCCCTCGTGTCCTTGTCAACTCGCAGGTTGGGAATTTTAAGAAGCTTGTCTTATTCGCCATCCAAAGACTCCACATGCCATCCCAAATAGTTTCAGAATGCTGGCACCTATAAAACCTAATGATGATTACTATCTGTTGCTCCTCTAAAGCGACAGTGTTACTGAGTATGTGTATGCCTTTGAACCCATGCTGGATTACACAGCGAATAGTACTCTGAAGATGTAGGGCAGTGGAACTAGGCCCAAACCACAACGGCCACTTGGCCAGCATAACAGCCTTCAGAGTTGTGATGCCAAGTTTTGGTGAAAGTGCAGTGCACTCAGGATTTCTTTCTTCATGTGAGACAAGACATGAGCTGTTCTATACCATATGTTTCCAGCCTTGGAAAACATTCTGTTCAGAATTGATGTCCTCCAAGCAGTGCACTACTCTGTGACTGTGACTGTTTCCCAGTGTTGACAGTGACACAACACTATGCAACAACATGCATCTTATTGGAGAAGTCTATATTTTATCCAGCTGTAATTCGCAGCAGACCTGGCTGTGGAGTTGATTATTTCTGATTGAAGTTTAGTCAATTCCTTTTTTATGACTCAACACTTTGCCAGCCTATGTTGGTGGCAGTTTTGAAGGGGAACTAGTTCTTCTTTTGGCTAATTCCCATCAAGGTCACCAAAGTGGACCATCTGTTTCCATCTGCTAATATTCTCTGCATCTTCCTCGATCACTTGCATCAAATACTTACATACTTAATTTAATGTGAATCCTATATTTTTCGTCAGGAGGGCCTCCCTTTTAAAATCTGACATTGAAGTTGGTGTCACTGTTCCCACTTCCCAGTCACTGGTGAATGGTCATATAGTATTTAAAGTAAGTAGGATTTACTTGCACTAGCTGCAGTTTAATATTAGAGAGAGGTATTCACATGTGTGTTTTGTAGTTACACTTAATATATTCTTAAAATGTTGCATTTATTATGCTCAGAGGGGAAATTAAATACAAATTTCCCCCTTTTTTCCCTTTTTTTTTTTAACTTAAGGGCCCTCTCCTCTCCGACTGAGATGGATACTTTTAACCTTTCATGAAATAAAGTACAGGCTTTGTTCAGGGGTGGGAGAGAGAAAAGACATAATTTACTGCCACGTGGTAAAGTGGGAGGAGAAGATCATGCCCCAGGCATGGAGCGAAGACTGAGAGAAAAACACAAAGACTAAAGCATGACCCACAAAATAAAGAACGGATTGAGTAAAAGTGTAAAGGAAAACGTTTTCTGTCAATCTCTGTGGGGAAAAAAAAAGCCTAGTATGTTTTTTCTGCATTGCAGCAAATGGCCTAGACTCTAAATCTTGGTCATTAGTACCCAGTTTGGAGACTGTAGCCGCTGTTTGTTTGTCTGTATAGCAGCAGGCATCTTCAACGGCTTCACTTATTTCCGGATAACGGATACTCTCTTCTAACTGTCAGACACTTTGTACGAAAGATAGCCTTGTCAACAAAGCTTTCCATTTGAATATACTCCATATCTGGTAAACATGATGTTTGTTTGATTGTTCAGGTCTTTTTGATTGATTGAATATTTTATTCAAATCATGACAACAATTGATATAATAATAATAATAATAATAATAATAATAATAATAATTATTATTATTATTATAATTTAAGACAATAACACATGAATATTTCTCTAAACATAAAATATACAGTATGTACAGGTTTGGGTTAACGTAAATCGAAGGGGATAATCGGTATAAAGAGGTGGGGGGCGATCACCTTCTCTCCCCTTGACCTGCTGACAGTTGAATTTTTAGGCCTGTCTCTCAGTCTCTGGTCTTAGTTGAATGATCTTTTCTTTCTTATTCCCACATTAGTGTCATTTAAATGAATTAGGCTTTTTTTTTGTCTGATTTGTTTAACCTGTACACCGTTTTCCCGGAAACATTTGTATGGTTGACAGCAGCAAGACATTAAGTGCTCGCTGAATGAACCTTCACCGCATTTGTACCTCTCCCTACAGTAACTTCTCCGGCGAAGCAAGCCAGGCCAATCTGTTCGGACCCCATGGCCAATCAGAAGCAGCAGAGGCGGCGGTGGCAGCAGCAGAGCCAGCAGCAGCAGGAGCTGCAGCTCCTCCGCCCCCTTCCTCTTCGTCTTCATCATCCTCACCACCGTCCTCCTCATCGACCTCAGCATTCTGCCCCATCGTCCCCTCCTCCCGACACATTGTGGAGCGACAGCCCCGGATGCTAAACTTCAGGGTGGAGTATCGACAGCGCTCCATAGAGGTGGTGTTGGAGGAGGGCAGCACAGTCGGTGAGGAGCACAGCACACACAAACACAAACGGCAACAGGCTCAAGGAAATAAATGGTGCACAGTGACATCTCATGGAGAAGATGTGTGTGTATTTGTGGAAAATGCTGTTTAGAATTGAAAAGTCTCAAGGTATTTAACCCATTTAGATCTCTTAACCTATAAGCTGTTAAATGGTAAATGCATTTACCATTTAACAGCGGTGCATTTATATAGCGCCTTTATCCACTACACCACATAGTGCGTTACATTTACCCATTCACACACGCATTCATACACCGATTGCGGTGGAAGCCATGCAAGGTACCAACCGGCACATTTGGAGCAATCAGTGTCTTGCCCAGGCAAGGACACTTCGACATGTAGACAGGAGGACCCGGGATTCGATCCGCCGACCCACGGATCATTGGACGACCTGCTCTACCTCCTGAACCACAGTCGCCCCTTGTTATACCTTTCAAACTGGGCACACCACTGTGTCATTTTAGCTGTTGCTATATATCGTTTATTATTATTAACCAGTTCAGTGATTTGTGGTTAGAGTGTCCACCCTGAGACTGGGAGGTCAGGGTTTGATCCCCAAGCTGGGTCATACCAAAGACTCTTAAAAATGGGACCCAAAGCCTCCATGCTTAGCACTCAGCATCAAGGGATGGATTGGTGTGAGTCCCTGCGACATACTAGCGTTGTGTTCAGGAGGCGTACTTGTACATGATGCCCAGGGGGGTATACTTGTACAGCAAGCTGACTCACACTACAGAAACAGGAGATGGGCTCCTGCCCTATGGGCCTCATGGCTCGGCAAGCCTTACTAACTTGTGTTTTTTTCCCCCCATAAATGAACGCCCTATTGATTATACTATAATTAAGGTAACGCACATTGACTGGTGGGTGCTGGGCTGAAGAAGCTTCAGTTTATAAAGCACACAATGCTGGCTCGCACACAATGCTGGCTCAATAAGCAGGTGGGAATTGGCACAGTCAGGATAAAAAGTGCTTTATTCAACAAAGTTTTACAGGAAAAATGATGAACATTGAAACATTGAATAATGGCATTGGCAACAAAGAAATGCAGTCCCACCATGTCCTATAATTTAACAATAAAATAATAATGTTTCAATCCTGTTGTGGATCATCATCAGGTCATGTGACACACACAAGCTACTTTTTTATTAGAATATTGAAAATGTAGGATGTAGAAGGCATTTTTAGAATTTGCCTCAGGTTGTGGGTTAATAGCATTACTTTATCCATGATTAGCTTTTTCATCCTCGGCAGCAACAGTATTGCCATGTGTTGTTTGTTTTAGAATCATAAACTGAAATTACTTTCTAATTTGTCATTATGCATTCTCCCTGATTTGTCTCCCAGGAGAAATCAAAGTAATCCTTCAGACAGAGCTGGGTGTTCCACCGTCCAAAATGCAACTTAAGGGATGGAAGTCCGGAGATGTGTCGGACAGTGTGAGTGTATATAGTAGTTCTTATGCAAATTACAGGTATTTTGAAATGTTTAGAATGTTATGTCACCCATCTCATCAAATGTCTTGTAGAATTATTAGTCCCTAGAAGAATTGTATTAACTTCCACAATTTAGACTCTTTGCAAACCTGCCAACGTATGCATTATTTTGTGTACATGTTCACATCAAAGTACATGAGTATTGGGTATGATGTGTCCCCACAAAATTACATTCACTGCATTTTATCTCTTAGCCACTTGCTTTCTCTTGCCCTCCCCTCTATCCCTCTGTATGGCGCTGTGTGTATGCTGCTGTCACATAAGCAGGAGGGATAGCAGCTTCTACATGAATTATTGGCTACTGCCAAGCTACTGTCCCATAGTGGGACGCATAGCTTCTACTCTATTGGCTACTTCCTCACAGAGGTGTTCTCTACAGTCCAGCATGGATATGTTCACCTCAATAGGCCATTTTTCACACGACTGTGTTAATGGCAGGGTGGCTGGCAACTTGACACCCTGCTTTTTCAATACAAAAAGCCAACATGGCCTTCGTATGAATATGATCTATTCTGAGAGAAGGGTGCATGTGCTGTTAAATCAAGTATACAGTATACAAGTATAAGATATAAGAGTTTGCGATGCAAGTGCAACTATTAGTGTACTGTTTGCTTAAAGCAAATATTCCAAGACCATAAACGTTCTGAAATCCGGACGTTGGAGGCGCTAGCGCCCTCAATAATGTAAACATTTGTGTGTAGTGGAGTGATAATCATCTGCTTTCTCTCATATCTAATTTAACTACTTACTTGGGTCCAGGTTCAAATTTAAGGTATAAATTTGCAGTCTCCAAAAATACAAATACTCAAGTAGGGGTGGGCGATATGGAAAAATATATCACAGTATTCTTTTTCATCTGGATACACGATATTATCACAATATTCTTTCATATGGTTTTAATAGTTATCTTTCAAGTTACTTAACAGTACAACCACCTACAAGGTAACAAACTAAAAGAAGAAAGATTTGGTTAGTATTTAGACCAAAACACTTTATTTTTGGCCAAACGAAACCGTCACTCCATAGAAGATATAGAACTGCAAATCATAGACTGTGCATTCACTGTATCATATATGTACGATATCTCTGATACGGCATATCGCAGGGACATTGTATCGTCTCAACAATATTTCTCACTATTTGCCAACCCCTATGCCGTGCAGTGTGCTCAAAGTGCAGTACTCGAATAAATGTACTTTGTTACCGTCAAATCAACCACTGATGACAGTCGGTCACCACATTTGCAGCTAGAGCAGGCTGCAAGGGGGCCTGGGTTGAACAGGCTCAGTGAAATTAGTTCAAATGTCATGAAACCTTTGGCACACCTCGGGCGGACAGAGTGAAAACCAAAACACAAACAAAAAAAACAAAAACAATACGACAGGGCAAAAAAAGAAAAGAAAGTAAGTCTCGACTCATACTTTAAGAAACTATGTTTTTAGATTAATAAATCATTGTCTCAAGTGTTCCAGCTATAGAACAAAATAGTGTATACAATTTTTACATAATCCTATGTTTTGCTTCTCTGTGTCATCAGACGGCGCTAAGAAGTTTACACCTGCCCAAGAACAACAGCTTGTATGTTCTGACCCCAGACGTCGCCCCTACTGCCAGCACCAGCCAAAGCAGGTATGTGACCCACCCAACGTGCTCTCTTCTCTCTGTCACTCTTTCATGTTAGATTTACACACACTGCATGAACAATTGTGAATGCAAGCTCACACATCAGCGGTACAGTCCTGGCACCACTTGTAGTGCACACCAGGTGGCGCCCTGTGTCCATTTATTAGACAATCCCTCCAGAACCCAGGCGGTTGATGCTATATAAATGCTGCATAACAAATGCCAATTTCATTGGAATATTAGAGCTATTTGACCCTCTGGTGCACATGCATTTACTGTGACATTTTGAAAGGAAAGGCTCCGGCTGCAAACTCCCAGTCTTATGTAAATAATAATTTTCTGCGCCTTGTTTGTATCTTTCAGCCTGATATTGTTGGTCACTGGGGGTTATATTACTTCTCCGTATTCAGGGATTGCGTGTGTTTTTCAGTCCTTGTGCTTATGTATGTATGTGTGCGTGAAGCACATTTAATTTATTTTCCATTTGCCAATATGTTCGGGTCCGTCACATTAGTGACGGTACCCACTGTCACTGACAATGGAGACTTGGTGAGAAAGCTCCATTAAGCCGGTCCTCTCCATCCAGAGGTCACTCTGCTCATCCCAGTGAATGCGTGGCGGTATTAGCAACCCTTCCTTCTGAAATGTCAGACTATTCAATACGCAGATAAATTGGTAATCCAATCACAGGTGGCAGTTGAATGTACGATCGTTCCTTTGTTAGTGTCAGCTTAAGATCAGCACTAATAACTTAGGAAATCCTAGCTTCCCACCGGGCACCTGTTTACTGTAAGACGGAAAACGCAAAATTTTGTTTAATTGGAGGATAACCGCACTGCGGTAGACCACGCTTTGTATTAGACTAGAAGCGGCGGGTCTCTGGTCTAGCGACATGCATCTGTGTCACAGTGCGATCCGACTGAGACACATGCACACTGACTGTGTTTTCCGTGTTGGCCATTTTGTGTTGTTGTTTCTCTGTGAATGTCTATGACTTGGCCAACTGAACCTTATTACTCAAATGTAATAATAAATAGATTAATGTGTGTGTGTGTGTGTGTGTCTGTGTATTGTATAGTAATTGTGTGCATTTGAGTTCAGCCTTTTTTGTACTGCTTGGTAATTACATATTTACATGTGACATACTAAAAGTCCAGGAGGAAACTTATGAGGACATAAAGGTTTCTGAATGTTATGTTATTAAAGGTAATACTCAGGACTCAGGAATTGTATATTGAACTAGTTAAAGTCCCTCTTGGGTTATTCAGTAGATTTACACTTATTGAAATTTTGTTTCCATTTGCAATTCATGTGAAAGTCTATGCCATAAAACTTGCTTTCTCAAAATTGCTGTAATGCTTGTAATGATGTTGTACTAGAAAGTAAAATTCCAACACCTGAATTAGAGTCTAATTGATAAAATCATTAAATACTTTCATACATTTCTTTGAGCTTGGAAAAAATCTGGAGCGTGTGAAGCATCTCCCATAGAACAGTGCAACATTGCTGAGATACCAGACATCATAGAATGCAGTTTTGGAACCAATTTGTCAGATTCAAAAACATGGTCATGAAAATGATTTTGAATTCTGAATCTGTTTAGAACTCAAGATTTGTATCACAGACACTGTTTACCAAATTTGAAATAGCTTTGTTTTTTACCTACTTAAGCTGATATTGATCTAAGCATCTTGTGAAAGTTATAGTCACCACTGTGGTAGAAATATGTCAGTTAGTTGCCACGGTCATGACATTCCTGGAAATATTTTGAAATTAGAAAAACAGTTTTCCAGCTCTGCTTTGGAATTTATCAAATGTTTTGGAAAATGTTTGGATATACTGTAACAGTACATTGTCTTTGCTATTGATTTTGTTGATGACAATCAAGTCCTAAAACATGTTCAACATCTATGCAACAAGGTCAAATGGAGTGCTGCACAAGCTGCATGAAACCGGATTTCATGACCAAATAGATCTACAAGCAACAACATGTTGCACTGTGATATGCTACAGGCTTGTATATCTGTTGTTTTTGTCACGTGACACCTTGTCAATGCTCGTCTTGGAGCATTGACACTGAGTAGTAAGGGCCTCATTATTGCAGCAAAAGATTGCTATAGGCAATTTTAGGGGTAAATATACAGAAACGTTTTGAAAATTCATTGGTAAAAACGCTTGAGTCATAAAAGCAATTCATGAATAGCAGACGATCTCTGGAGGAGTCAAGAAATGTGGCTCTTAAAGCAATTCACTTAATTAAAGCATTTACAATTTCACATCATGGGAGTGACTGGTACAACAGTCCTTTGGCAGTATGCATCGTTGCCTTGCTAGTTGGCCTGGCCCTAAAACGTAGGTCTTTTTAGCAGCACCGTTTTCATGTCTCCATGTGTCATTGATATCATTTTGGGTGTCAGAAGCTCATTATTCTGTGTCAACTATTTTGGTGGATGGCACTTGAGCCATGGGGGCTGTGCGTGCGTGCGATCACAGTGACCCTGTTGTCATGTTAGCTTCTGGGAGAGTCTAGGTGACAGATCATGGTGCAGGGAAGGCGCGCCCCCCTGTAGTGAGACGAGACAAGCTGTTAGCCCTGCAGTAAAAATAAACCGTAGTCATTCTGTGTGTGCATGTGTGCGCGTGTGTGCAGCAAATGTGGTGCATAAAGTTTTGTGAATAGTCCATGTGTACACAACCTCTGCTGAAGCTGTCGGAGTGATCTGATCAATTGCTTTTACTTAACAATTCTCTTTTTGGGTTGTTCAAAAGATAATGAGATGAGATATACTCTATTCTTTAGAGCTGGTCTAACGTCTCAAATGTATTGAGAATGTAAAACGCATACTTATAGTCAGATGTCCAATATCTTTTTTTTGTATGTGAGATAAGGGTTCAATATTGTATGTGAGATAGGGTGTCTTATTCAATATTCTTAACGGTGTAGCTCAAAACTCTTCAATTTGGCCAGAGAGAAAAAAATTAAGAACATTTTGCGGATGAGAAATTAATCCTAAACGCAGTTATCGAACTGGGTTAGATTCTTTTTTTAAATGATGCAGCCACTCGGCATTTTCAACATGCCAGAGAGCGTGGAAAGAGAAACACTGCAGAGTACAACCAGATATTCCATTCAACAGTCACCCGTACTCCACTATGGCTGGATTTGTACTAAAAGTCTGAGAGTAGTTAATTATGGATCTAGGATACATTTCTGAAGATTAACACAATATTCAGAATGTCTATCACTTGGAGAAAATGTACCGTATTATTGGTCATTGTTTAACATGCTAACGTAGTGTGCCGTGCACCCAAAATAGGTATTCTGCGGGATAGTACATCGACTTATTTCTGGTGTGCGAAACTGACGCGCAGCTAAGTATAAATCGGGCATAAATGAAGGTTTTCTCTCTGGCCGTGTTAACTGACTGCCTGTGAATACAAGAGGGTGTCGAGAAGGAGCTAATCTCCTGCATAAATGATAAAGGCCTGATGAATATTTTAATGGTGCTGCCTTTCCCGCCCCACTCCCCCCTGCCCCGTTTGTTCTCCGTGCCGGCTCTCGGGAAGCGTGTTTGTTTTTTGAAAGGTTATTTTAATTTGAACTCGAAATTTGAAATTGCGAAAATGATTCATTAGGCATTGGGTGTTTGTTTCCATGGCTTCCTGCAACCACCCCCCACCCCCCATCCCTCCCAGTGTATCGGCTATCCTATTGCAGAGATACAGATGCTTAAGGGAGCTGGCTGGCTGGCTGGCGGGCTAAAGCAATACTGATGGACAGTATCTTAGTGTTAGCATGCTGATATGCCTGGGGACAAGATGGCAGAACCGAACAGAGCAGAACCTGAACGCTTTCGCATTCGCCTGCTTTGTTGCGGATGCAAAATGTGGAGGAGGTAAGCGGATGTTGATGCATGCATGTGTCTGTTTATGAGACCTCCTTCCTGCTTGAGCGTTGAACCAGTACAGTAGTCAGTCAGCATGCAGTATGGTTAGCTTCCAGGTGGGCGTGTGTGCCCCGGCATACCGGTATGTACGTGCGTGTGTCTGTCTGTTTGTGTGTCTGTTTGTCTAATGGGTGTTGGTAAAGTGTGCGTGTGTTGGTCTGTGGCTATGAGAGAGTGTGGGGTGTATCTGGCAATGCTGGTTTAATAAGGTCTAGAGTCTGCTCTGTGCCATGGGGACCCACAGTGGCGGCGGCAGGCTTACCTCAGAATGAAACCAATCTGTTTAGCTTGCTCTTCTCCCCTGCAAAACGCTCCATTTTCTCTGTCCATAAAGTTAAGTGACATTTTCCTCCCAGCACCCTTATGCCGTGTCAAGTACCCCCAGAGAGGTTGAAGGCCGGCCCAGATGTCCCTGTGTGTGGCGGGGAAAAGAGGGCGTTCTGTGATGGCAGGAGCAAACAATGGCTGACATCCACCCCTCAAACCCCCCCACCCCCCAATATTTAGGGGCCTTCTGCTATTAGAAGATGGGTGTTTAAAAAAATAAACTTGTGGTGGGACACACATGAGGCACATCACAATAACAGGTGGATTTAATGCCCTGGTTCCTGTATGACCTCTTCTAAGTTCCATTGGCACTCGGGAACATTCAGATGTATCCTAACTTCACTGTAAAACACTGTGTGTTAGTGAATCTCTAAAAATATACAAAAACATTTTTATACTCTGTTACTGTGTAATTATTGAATATGTATAAAAGCAGCTTGGCTGGGTAGCAGCCGGTGCCATCCGCAGAGGGATGACGTATGACATGGGTGACACCATCGACAAAAATAACCAAACTGTTTTAGGGATTCGGCAGCGCAGGTGATCCTGAAGTCTGACATCAGAAATCGAGTCGTTTTATGGGTGGGGTAGTGAGAGATGTGCGATAAGACACATTTCTGTTAAAATGGACAATCCTGCACAAAAAAAGAAATAAGTCTGCACCCCGTTTTGATAGCTCCCAAAATCCTTTATTACGAGAGCGGACAAAAAAAACCACACAGCGTTTCGCCTCTGTGGAATTACAATCCTGCACATAACCTTAAAATCGCTTGGCTTGGCTGTTAGAAATGTCAGATTTCATGCAGGGCTTTCTCAGCTCTTTGCTCGCAAGGACAGAGTAACACTTCTACTGAGTTTACCCTCTCTTCCCTCGCTAGTCTAGTCGCCAGCCAGCAGCACGGGACTGTGTCCAAACAAATCATGATGATATTAGCTAGAGCCTTATTTATGAGTCCCCTCTGCTCTCTCTCTCTCTCTGTCTCTCTCTCTCTCTCTCTCTCTCTCTCTCTCTCTCTCGTGCACAGGCACACACAGTCACACACCCTCTCACAAAACACACACTCTCTCTCTTCTCCCTTCTGCTCAGTCCTATTACATATGCATCCATCCTTCCCACTCCACACATTTCCAATCTTCCCTGGTTAGCTACAACAAACATTACATTTACATATTGATTTCGTAGTTTTAGTCAATGTAAATATGCTGTCATTACAGTAAATTTGAGCTTCTGTTAACATAAGCTCGTCCAGATCTGTGCAGATTAAGGCGGTGATTGCATAATTAATGTGTGCGCTACATATTAATTCCCCTGTCCCTCTCTCCCTCTTCCTCCTCTTCCTCCTCTCCTTGGGTTCTGAGCCCTGATTAAGTGCCCGCCTCGGCCTTTAAGCCCCCATTGATATTCAGCCACACAGACCCAGCGTTTGCTCAAAACGCTACTTAACCTCACAGCTTATTGTAAATGAAGCTTCCAAAAGTTGATTCTTAGCCCCCACCTTCTCTCTATC
>OOFJ01098957.1:0-10571 GCA_900323375.1 Benthosema glaciale
CAATCACTTTTATATGAAGTACTGTAGGGAGCAGCAGTATAACACACACGAGAGGGAGACAAACACTTCCTATCTGGTTAGTGGAGCATGCGCAGTAACTCAAACTATGGCAAGCCTGTATGGACAAACAGTACTGAATCAACACACATATTAATACACCACATCACCTCCCCCTTAAGTTCAAAGGTAAAGTTCAACACAGTGCATAATCAGTACACACCTTACTGCAATAAACAAACTCAAATAAGTAATATTTGTTGTACCAAATACTGCATTCAAACTTCAAATAAAATCAACCCTCTTTAATAACGAACGACCAACTCCCTTGTGAAAAGTTCAGTCTCTGTAACGCTGAGGTCGCTTTACTGTACGCTCTGAGCGTCTCAAAGTCACTGTCTCTAGGTCAGGCGGCACAGGCGGATCCAGCTCGCAAGCTGGTGGTTCAGGTGCTGTGGACTCCGTACCACAGTAGTCACTCGCCTGCTCAGCTGACTGAGTTTCAGGTTCTGGATCTGAAGTGTCAGGAAGGTAGCGAGGTCTCAGCTGGTCTCCGTGACGCCTGTACACTTGGTCTGTTGTCTCGCCCTGCACTCGGTATGACACTGGACCAGTCTGTTGAGTCACTACTCCTGGAATCCATTTGGGTTTTTCTCCTGCAGTGTTGCGCAGATACACAGAGTCATTCACATCAAACTGTCTCTCGGCAGCCTGACTGTCATGTTTCTCCTTCTGCTGATACTGCCTCCTCCTCACTCTCTCGGTGATGCTCGGTTTCAGGAAGTCCAACCGCGTTCGCACATGTCTCTTCAGGAACAAGTCCGCTGGTGACTCTCCAGTTGTACTGTGGGGAGTAGTGCGATAGCGCAGCAGGACGTGTGAGATCTTGTCCTCAACACTTAGGTTCTCTCCTGCAAGCTTTTTCATGCCTGCTTTGAATGTGGCAACATACTTCTCAGCCAGTCCGTTTGTAGCTGGATGCTTCGGCGCTCCAGTCGTGTGAAGGATTCCATTCCTTTTCATGAACTGCTGAAACTCGTCTGACATGAAGGTCATAGCATTGTCTGTCACAATTTGTTCTGGCACACCGAACGACGAAAACAGTCTCTTAAGTCGTGTAATGGTTGCAGTGGATGTGATTTGTGCCATTTTGTAAACCTCCAGCCACTTTGAGTATGCGTCAACCACAATCATGAACATGTGACCCATGAATGGGCCCGCAAAGTCAATGTGAAGTCTTTTCCAAACGTCTCCAGGAAATTCCCAGGGATGCAGCGGGACTTGGCGCGGCATGCGCTGTTCCAGCTGGCATGTCTCACATTGCTTGCAGACTCTCTCAGCATCCATGTCGACATTTGGCCACCAGACATATTGTCGAGCAATTGTTTTCATTTTTACAATGCCAGGGTGTCCGTCGTGGATTTCTTTTAGCACTGCATCTCTCATTTTTGCAGGTACTATTACTCTTGTTCCCCATAGAACACACCCCTGTTCAACAGAAAGTTCATCTCTCTTTCTGTAGTACACTCTCAGCTCATCTGGAATTTCTTTTGGCCATCCTTCCATGATGTACCTGTGCAGCTTTGAGAGCTCGGTGTCCTTACGTGTAGCCTTGGAAATTTGTTTTGCACTCAATGGTGCCTCCTCCAGGTGCTCATATATCAGTGCATTTATGCAAGCTGTCATTGTCTCTGTACCTGTGTCTGTGGTTTCAGGCAGCGGGACACGAGACAGCCCATCTGCATTGCCGTGCTCTTCTGACCGTCGGTAGGTTATGTGGTAGTCATATGCAGACAGTATGATGGCCCACCTCTGTATGCGCGCTGCTGCCATTGTTGGAAGTCCCTTATGTTCTCCAAACAGCGCGAGCAGAGGCTTGTGGTCGGTTATTAAGTCGAACTTGCGCCCCCACAGATATTGATGGAACTTCTTTACTCCATACACCAGGCCCAATGCCTCCTTTTCTATCTGTGAGTAGTTTTTCTCTGCCGGGGAGAGCGTTCGAGAAGCATAGGCTATTGGATGTTCATGTCCGTCAGGTGTTGTGTGCTGGATCACTGCTCCGATCCCGTAAGCAGAAGCATCACATGCGAGCGAAAGCGGCAGGCGTGGATCATAGTGAGCCAGTACTTTGTCACTGGTCAAAAGTTCTTTGCATTTGTCAAAAGCGCTCTGCTCCGCCTTGCTCCATCTCCATTTGATTTGGTCTTTCAGTAGTCTGTAAAGTGGGGCTAAAACTGTACTTTGCTGTGGCACAAAACGTCCATAGTAGTTAACTAGCCCTAGGAAAGCTCTGAGCTCTTTGATGTTTGCGGGTGCTGGAGCATCATGTATGGCTCTAACCTTATTCTTGGATGGGTAGACGCCTTTCTCGTCCAGCACATGTCCCAGATACTCGATCTGTGTCTTTCCGAAGTCACACTTGGACCTTTTCACTCTCAGGCCGTTCTCTTGTAGTCGCTGTAGAACTTTATCCAGGTTCACGAGATGTTCGGCTTCATCTCTGCCCATAATCAAAAGATCATCCAAGTAGGTCACGACATTGAGATCCTTCAGCAGGTTCTCCATGATGCGCTGAAAAATACTAACAGCAGAGGTGACACCAAAACAAAGTCTATTGTACACGAACAGTCCCTTGTGAGTGTTCACTGTTGTATACTTCTTCGACTCCTCATCCAGGAGGACTTGTTGGTAGGCAGCTGCTAGGTCTATTTTAGAAAATATTTTCCCTCCACATAGCGCTGCTAACACCTCCTCAATCCGTGGCAACGGATACGTTTCACTGTTCGTAGCCAAGTTCACGGTTACCTTGTAGTCACCGCACAAGCGGAGTCCGCCATCCCGCTTGAGTACGGGAACCACTGGAGCAGCCCATTCGCTGTGTTTCACTGGAGTGATGACGCCCTCTTTTTCAAGGCGCTCCAGCTCTTTTTCAACTTTTTCTTTCATGGCGAACGGCAGGACGCGGGCTTTGTGGAACTTTGGGACTGCATCAGGCTTTACAGAAATTGTTGCTTTAATGTCCTTTAATGTTCCTAGCTCATCCTTGAAAACATCATCATATTTAGCCAATACTTCTTGGATTGACTTGGGCTTTTGTGGTGCTGGCGTTGAATTTTCAGTGACTGTGTTGATTGCGGCTGCTTTAATCATTTTCCAGTTTAGCCTGATTTCATCTAGCCATTCTCTTCCACACAGTGAAGGACCCTCAACTCCCACAACTACCAGCGGCAGGCTAGCAGTCTGATTTTCATAAGCCACTTTTGCCATAAACTGGCCCTTAACAGGAATTGGCTCCCCTGAGTAGCCCTTTAGCTTGACGCGGCTGCCCTCTAGTGGAACATGTGAGAATGACTGTTCATAGACATCTTCTGAGATTATGCTCATTCCTGATCCCGTGTCTATTTCCATCAGAACTTTCTTTCCATTTACATGAAAAATGGCCTTGTATGGCTGTCGGCCTGCACCAGTTGTACTAAACACAGTCAATAAGTCAGCATCATCTTCTTTGTCATCTGTTTGCACATAGCCTGTCATTCTCCCCTCTCTTCTCTTCCCCTTTTTGTCATATTTATTCTCACGTGCTGGACCCCCAGACCTACATGCTTTCTGAATGTGCCCTATTTTATCACATTTGTGGCACTTTGCATTCTTGTAGTAGCAGTCATTAGCATTATGATTCTTGCCCTTGCATCTGTAGCACCCCTCCTGTTTTGAAGGCGAGTGCCGTCTTTGCTTCTCCTTTACCTTGTGAACAGACGTGGTGAAATCCTCACCCTTCCTCAACTGCTGTGCATCCCGGTGGGCAGTTTCCATGTTGACAGAAAGCTCCACAGCTCTTGCAAAAGTCAGTCTATCCTCCGAGAGCAGTTTGCGTTGACATGCCTCAGAACCGACTCCGCTCACAAAGCCGTCACGTAGAGCTTCATCCAGTCTGTCCCCGAAATCACACTTTGCAGCCAGTTGACGCAGCTCAGCGGCATATTCAGTAACCGTCTGGTTGCTCTTCTGAACACACTTGCGGTACCTGAAGCGTTCGGCAATAATCAATGGCTTTGGCTCATAATAGTCTTTTAAAGTGTTCACAATCTGAGCAAATGTTTTGTCTTTGGGCATATCAGGTTGAACCAAATTGCGCAGAAGTCCATATGTCACCGCACCCACCGAACTCAACAACACCGGGACTTTCTTGGTATCGTCGACATCATGGGCATCAAACAGCAACTCCATGCGCTCAACGTAGGCTGACCATGATTCAACCTCAGGCTTAAACTCGTCCGGTCGCTGGGAAAAGTATGCCATCTTCACTTCCAAAAACAAAAACAACGCACGGAACACTCTTCTGCTACTACACTGTAAAAAATAATCCGATTTTACTCGTCGCCAATGATGTTATGTCTTATATAATAACGAGGCAGTGCACACGTTCAATCACTTTTATATAAAGTACTGTAGGGAGCAGCAGTATAACACACACGAGGGAGACAAACACTTCCTATCTGGTTAGTGGAGCATGCGCAGTAACTCGAACTATGGCAAGCCTGTATGGACAAACAGTACTGAATCAACACACATATTAATACACCACAGCTTCCATGTCATCATCAACATGCACCATGTATCTTTCACGTGCACGCACGCACGCACGCACGCACGCACGCACGCACGCACACAAAATGACTTCAGAGGTAATGATGACAAAACTGTATACATTTTATGCAGGATAAGTGGTGCTCTATAGGGCTAAATCACATTACATGGGCAATCAAGACCTCTCTTGCTATTATGTAAACCTTGATGAAGCAGTTCTTCGTCCAATATAATCTGTAATTGAATAATTAGATTATGGCTGTGTGAAGGAAGATATGTGTGGTTTGTCTCCCCCCTGTGCTAGTGCGAGGCAACAGATGGGGGATGTTATATAATTACAGTATATTGATGTCAATTAAAATATCAAATGATAGAGGAATGGAGGATAACCATACGGGTGGATTAGAGTTATCGCTGCACTGGTAACAAATATATTCAGACCTGCTGGGTAACAAAGACCTGCTGGGTAACAATATCCATAGTTGTTGACAGTGATAGAAGTGTTTTCCATGTGAGGAGGACAGGACGGATAATATAATTTCTCATCCATCACATTTCCTCATAAACATTTCCTGATTGGAAACAGCCACCCAATGTTGGAGCACCTCTCATGTGTTCTGGGACAGCAGGTGTGTACCAGTGCGTAATTGCTGCTCAGATGTAGGAAACAGACATGCTGCAGTAATCCTCAGTGAACTTGCCCTTTAGGTCATCAGCTCAGCATCAGCACAGCGGAACCCTTCTAGAGCAGGCAGACAGAGCCTAGCCCCAGGCTAAGGCCTTCCCCTGACAACACCACCAGAGTCCAGAAAAGATCTCTGATACTGGCATCATAGAGCAACTGCTAAGGTATTCAAGTGACTCACACGGACCCCCCAACACCTGCTCATTTATCATGGCTGACACATGACAGCCTACTCCATTTCTCATACATAGTCTGGCCCAATTAATCCACCAGCAAGCCAGTTAGTCCAGTGCAGCAAACCAGTTAACACGTCCAGCCAGATCCATAGCCAATAATACACTACAGTCTGTTGCAATTGACCAGCCAGTGCCTCCAGCAAGTCTCGGGCCAGCCAGCTATGCCAGCAAACTAAGTAGCAAGACTTATAGTCAACCAATAAACCAAATAGCCTTTTGGTAAGCCAACAAGTCAGACTTTCAATTCAATTATACTGCCAAATCAAGTTGTCTCAAGACACTTAACATAATATAGATCAGGGACCACAACATTATCTCACCCTGAGTAAGCAATTTTAAGCTTTGGTCTAGATGCCGTTTCTGAGTGGTTCCAAAAGACTATGGAATCAAATAAGCAGAGTTCATAAAGTACCAACAAAGGCAAAATGCCCTCTCCTTTTATTCTCTCATGTAGGCTAATAAACATGTAATACAAACCAGATTTAAGAGAAGTCTAAGGCTCCAAACTAAACTGCTTTCACTGTATTTAAGCCGATTTATCTTCTTCCAGCACACTACACTAGTGTCACATGTAATTTTGGGCTATGGGGACAGCTGAACATTGAAGTGAAAACAATGAATGAATGACTATATGAATAGTAGGCATGTTATTATAGAAGATAATTGTTCTTCTCTAAGCTATAAGTTACTGTGTATTGTAGATGGCCCATTCTTCTCTCTACCACTGTAGTGCTTGTGCTGGTTCTGAGAACAGCAAATATACTTATCTTGTTTAAGAAACCTTGATTTATTTATTTATGGGGGAGGTCTAGCTACTTATAATTGGAGTCTGTTGAGACCAGTATGACTCGAGTCCCTTAATAAATTGTTCTCAAGGTTTCACATTGAGATAAAAGTATTTTGCACACCTACAAAGGCGACAGGTGCGTAGGAGAAGACCAGACGAGGCCCACAATGTACTGAAAGAAAAAAAACTCCCCCACATTGTCTTCAAATGCAAGGAAAATATTTCATGGGAATACAACAAAGTTTTGATCTATTAGTAGACCTTCAAATTATCATAAGGAGTTCACATTGAGATAAAAACTTTGCACATAGTATTCCTCAAAAAACACATGACTTTAATAAGGATTGAGAATTGCTCAAAAATAATTATTGTTGCTAGGAGCCCAGCTGGGGTGGGAGGGTTCTTGAGGATAGTTCAGTGACTATAGTCTTCCTAACAATGTGTGGCCTGGTCTACACAGCAAAAGCTTGTTTAAAAGCGATTTTAGTGTGTATATGTGCTGCCATGCAGAAAACTGAAGCTCCTGTAGGCAGCATGACGGACGGTGTTCTGTTCATCTCATAGAGAAGACACTTTTTCAAGGTGTGTTTCTAGAGATGATCAAGTTGACACATGCCCAGACTCTCTGGAGAGGTTAGTACACAGGTATGTATGTGCTGCTGGACTGTAACAGTTCAGATTCATTATTACCGCTAGTCAGGCCTACTACAACTGGTAGGGCAACTACTGTAAATATGTAATTGCGAACGCAGTGATTGCGAACGCAGTGAGCACTTACTATGTCAGCCAGGCAGACATGTGTGTGTGTGTGTGTGTGTGTGTGTGTGTGTGTGTGTGTGTGTGTGTGTGTGCGCGCGTGTGTGTGTGTGTGTGTGTGTGTGTGTCATGCTGCGGTGTCACGCCACCAGAGGGCGCAGTTACACCGAACCAAAATTACAAAATAATTTTGACAAGTATCAAATACACTGCGTTCACTTCACACGTTGGCGTGTATACTTGTATATATGATTAAAAATATGTTTTATTATACTAGGCATACCATACCATAACAATGCTTTTAGTACAGTGTTTGCGTATCTGTGTAAAACCCGGTATGCACACTCCCTATAGGCCAAGGAAATATGTCTGGACTGACTTTTTTCAAATCTGCCTTTCAGAGCGCCACCAGGAGGCCAACTTTGAAAGGTATCAGGTACCTTCACCCATAATCCATCTCACCCTCGTTTTTTTCCGCCGACCTCACACTGAACACTCGGTGCCTGTCTTACTGAGAATAAATAAATGCATGTGTGTGAATGGGTGAATGTAAGGCACCTTGGATAAAGGCACTATATAAATTCACCGTTTATGTTAAGGTTAGATTTAGGCATTGTTTTACTGATGTTAAGGTTAGGAATAAGCTTAGGTTATATCAGGCTGACCAGTTGTACGCACGGAACAAGTTGGGTAACTTTGGTATTCATGTGAAACACATTTTATTTTTCTTTGTGATCCTGTCATAATGAATCCTCCACAACACACTACAAGTTCCAGCTACTGTAAGTCTGTTTATTGTTGACTATTAATTAACTGCTACTTCTTCTATGATCACTCCACGTTCCTGATGGAGACCTGTGCTCCAAGGAGCAGTTTTTCTTCTAGTTTTCTGTAAAGCACCTGGTAATAAACTTGACATGTTTTAAATAAAAGCAGCCTATCCACTCTATTTTGGCATCAATAATAAAAAGTTCACAGCAAGGCAGCACATAGGCAACCTATTTAATAGGCTACCAAATCAAATAAATAACAGATTAAAGGCTGTATAAAAGTCATTCAATCAGAAAAGTACTAATTACACAATGTGTCTTTTTTTTTAATGAGCCATAAAATCGAGGATACACAGTCTACAGTAGTGTGAAATTTCACGGATCACCGCTATATTTATCAACGTGATCGATGCAGACCCGTTATTAAGTGGAAGAACAAGAAACTACGACTTGATTTATCGCCCTGTGTCTGAACGGTGAAGGCCTATAGCAGCAGCACGGGCTACTGGCCGTGAATCAAACCATTAAGGTCAGTCACATGCATTCTCATTGCGAAAGTGAAGAAAGTGAAGTGTGGCCTAATAATAAGCCACACATATTCAGAGTCTGAGACAGTGGACAGTGGGAAGGATAGGGGAGATGAGGGACGGAGAGATTGATAGAGTAGTGCAGCAGGCCGGTGTATAAGCTTCAGTGGAAAGAAATGGACTCCATGTTTGTAAGTCCCCCTTCCCCAGCTGTCAGTCCGCTCCCCGTCCCATGGGGGGTTGCCACGGTGACAGGAGGCCACATGTCTTGGGGGCGTCGTTTTGGTGAAAGGGGCCCATTGTTCTCTTGTAAGCCGTCTTCTCTATGCCCGTCTGCGGCCTGCCAGGGACAGCTATAGGGCTCTGGCTTCACACCCCTACGAGCACTTGTACACACATGAGTGGGTCTATCTGTGCCTGCGCGCACACACACACACACACACACATGCACACACACGAGCGTGCGCACCCGCTCCTACTCCACACACTTGCATAAAGGTGCTGCCTCAATTAAACTTGTGTATAAGTGTATCTATCCACAGACAGCTCCACCATAGCATAAAACAAGCCAATCAATTCGTCCCGACACTCCCAACTACAACACATTAAACATTTTAGGATGATGATAATTGAAACCAAACAAACCAAACCTTGACCCCTCAAATGTCAAGAACTACAGACCGTTATCATGCCTTTCCTTTCTTTCCAAACCACTTGAACGTGTTGTCTCTAACCAGCTCTCTCTCCTTCTCTCACAGAACAACCTGCTGGATCCCAACCAGTCAGGATTCAACATTACATGCTGCCCAGGCTGATTCCCACTCTGCCGCCCTGATTCTTCTAGACCTATCAGCAGCATTTGATACAGTGAACCACCAGCTGCTCCTAGCTGATCTAAGCATCACCGGGACAGCACTCAATTGGTTCTCCTCCTACCTCACCGACCGGACCTACCAGGTTTCTTGGAAAGGTTTGCTATCATCCCCTTGAACCCTCCAAACTGGAGTCCCACAGGGATCCTTTTCTCCCTGTACACTAGGGCGCGATTTTTGTCGCAACTCACTACTACCACTATTAGGGCATTTAGCCTAAGAGGGAACGGGCGTTCCCCCACTAAAATTGATATTTTGGTGACCATTCTAAACGCCTTAAACACCTCTGCGACACGTTACATTATGCATAGGTGTGGTTTGGGCGTTTCAGCAATTCAACCAATCCCTGTGCCACATCCCACCCAAGACCCCTTATCTTTGCCCGTTATGCCCAGCGTTATATTGTTTCAGCCTTACCTGTGACCCGCTGCTGCCTGGTGCCGCTTTCCTTTCCCCCCGCGGAGCCCCAAGAACACGTCTTTCATTTTAATCATATCTCGGTGAGTTTTCGTTAATTCTTTACATTTCAAAGTGTAGTGTTATCGCCAAATATTGATCTTTAATTTGATATATTAATTTGAACATGCGTGTAGGTCATCTCTACGACACGTTATCAAGCCAAACGTAAGGTTCGGGAAATCGGTTTATTGCGATTGACGTTTCGCTTCATAAAGTTTCATAGAGAGAACCTACACGCCTGTTCTATATATCAAATTAAAGATCTATATTTGGTGATCACACAGCACTTTGAAATGTGATAATGTGATATGCTGAGATATGATTAAAACAAAAAGTGTTCTTGGCTCCATGCCCAAAAAATGCTGTGATCACGGTGGGGACTAAATGATAATAATAATAATAATAATAATAATAATAATAATGCCAGTGTGGCACAAGCCAAATAACGTCTTAATTGTATAAACACAATGGACACAATGAAGTGACAGCAGACACTCACTTCTGCTGATTATAGGAAAATCAAAGGATGCATAAGAAGAAGTGATGACGCAGCTGCCTCTCCAAAGCGCATGGCATGGCTTCCTCACCCAGGAGTCAGCCCAGCTCCTTAATATCCAGAAATCAGTCATGTCAAAACTTGACTACTGTAACTCCCTCCTGACTGGTCTACCGGCATGCACGCTTTGCTTATAAGCCTCCAACTGATCCAAAATGCCACAGCTCGCTTGGTCTTTAACCAGACAAAATTCTCACGTGTCACCCCCCTTCTCCGCTCCCTCCATTGGCTCCCAGTCGGCCGCACATTGTCAATGTCACATTGATTGATTGAATACTTTATTGGCAGAAATGTAATTAGCACAGCGTACAGTCAGACACAAATTAAATCAGTACA
>OOFJ01099008.1:0-12149 GCA_900323375.1 Benthosema glaciale
TCTTTTTTTGATCAATTCAGTCGAATTATTACTCTATGGTCTACTCTGTACCAAGACAAAACAACATGGGAGCCATCAGCCTTTAAGCTAAAATAATTATGACCGGGGCCTTAAAATCATTGTTTTAATTGATGGCCTTCATGCCCTGGCACTTGGCCTTTGTGCCCTCAAAAAGCACACTAAAGGCCAAGTGGCCTTGCCCCTAAAAGGATGAAATTCCAGGCCTGTCGGTACTTATAACAGACAATTTCTACAATAGGGTATTGATACTTTTACTTAAGTAAAAAAAAAAAAAAAAAAAAACACTAACGTGTGAACTGAGTAGTGTTGTGTGTACTCTGTATTGGTGAAACAGTGCCCCCTGTTCGTACGCTAAACATAGTAGGGACAGACTGGTACTCTAAACATAGTGACATAGGGACAGACTGGTACTCTAAACATAGTGACATAGGGACAGACTGGTACTCTATGAATGAATGAATGAATGAATGAATGAATATTTTATTTCCGTGTCCGGGCAATTGCTTGACCCATCCCACATGGGATTATCAGACACAATAACAATCAATAATCAATAACAAAACAAAAAAGAAACAAGACAGAACAAAAAGGACATTCAAGTGTATACATACATTATTCACAGTACAGTTTAGTTGTATGTGATACTTCTCCTCCTGTCCCATGCCCTATAAAGGTATTCAGAAAAAGCAAACACCTGTTGAAAGAGAAACTCAATCACTGCACCACTCTCACACACCACCAAATCTAGATCGGGAGTGTGGACTTTTTCAAACAATACAGCTCTCAGAACATTGTACAAAGGACAAAATAAAATAAAATGGATTTCATAAAAAACTAAATATGACTATTCTATCATTCCATCACTAGTCTATCACTCAGAATGAGCCTAGGATGAACCCCGAGTGCCATCAGGTTTACAACCAGCAGGTGGTGTAAAACACACACCAGTTTAAACGGAGAAAGAGCGAACACAAAACATGACATCTCAACTTTCAGGTTCCAGGTTATGGAAAATAAAAGGTATCTCTGCCAGCTAGTGAATTCTCAATCTGGGAACCCATCTGCAAAAAAAGGAAAAACAGCACCCTCTGCTGTTTGTTTGAAATTTGCCCCCTATGGCCAGCAAAATAATGAAGTCTGTGTGTTTGACATCATTAAAATAAGCTCTGGTTGGGGGGTGAAATCATTCCAAAATGTGCATAATGTATGCCTATAGTATATTTACATTTATTTAATTGGTGATGATGTTACACACAACTCCCAGTGTGATTGTCTCACACCTGTGAAGACAGGAGGGGTGGAGTGGAGCCTATCAATTTCTGTACAACACTCTTTGGTGAAGATTAAAAAAAGAGAGCAGAGCAGTGTGCAGGATTCATGAACATTTCTTCATGAATGGTCATGCGTTAAACACACACTAAAGTCAACAAACACAATCTCCATCACATTGTGAAGTTGTTCAAGTTTAAGGTGCTAGCCTGAGCAGCAACTGGTGTCCAGCACTGGGCCATCAAGCTCAACCGAGTCCAACTGAAAACCCATGCTGTCTGTATCTGATGGTGGCTCCGGGCTCACAATCGACTGAACAGACAGAATCTCCTCCACCAAGCGCCTGAAACAACAAAGGTGTACACTACAGGTTAGTGCAAGTATTATTAAGCAATATGAGAGTGTGCGCTAATGCATTTTTTAATGACAGATGTAGCCACTTTACAACCACAAATATCCCAAGAAGATAGCTAGCCTATAACCATCCAGGCGGCTGCACTCTGGGAAAACATTCCTTTTAGTATCACCCACTAAATGAATCAGGAAGTATGCTGCATTGTGTTTCCTCTACGTTACAGTACCTCATGGCCTCGTTGACATTCCTGTTGTCCTTCACTGAAGTCTCCATACAGCATGTAAAGCCACAGTCCTGACTGAACCTCTGTATGCTCTCCACTGACACCACTCGCTCTGCCAGGTCACACTGGAGAGACAGAGAAACAGGTGGAAGGAATGTGAGAGACAAAGTGAAAGCGTAAAAGAAGCTTGGCGAGTGAAAGAGACAGAAGGAGAGAAAGAGGGATGGTGGGTGGGAGAAAGTGAGAGATAGTGGGCCAAAGAGAGAGAGAGAGAGAGAGAGAGGGGAGAGAGAGAGGAAATTCATGTATTTTCTTTTTTTTTTAGGGTGCTAGCCCCTCCTATATCCAGCTTTTAGTGTATGTTCACAAACTTTGTCTTAATTCCCTATGACAATGAATTGAGAATTTTATGATTAGACGTGTCTATTTTATGCCATGATGATGTACTCCCATCACTTTACAAATCAGTTTACATTCCCTGTGAATGAAACAAACATGTTGTGATTGGTCGGAAAAGTATCCGGGGGAAATAAATCTGACGGATGTTTCCGGACCTGACCGACAGTTCCGCCGATAGCGTCTCTGCATTAGGTTGTGACCAGGCTTTTCTCTTCGCAAATGAGTAAGCCTGGGGCTGAGGTTAGCTCACAGGTACGTAAGTAAGTAAGTAGCCTTGCCGAGCCATGAGGCCCATAGGTCAGGAGCCTATCTCCTGTTTCTGTAGCGTGAGGCAGCTTGATGTACAAGTACACCCCCTGGACATGACGCTAGTATGTCGCAGGGACTTACCCCCAATCCAACCCTTGATGCTGAGTGCCAAGCAGGGAGGCATTGGGTCCCATTTTTACAGTCTTTGGTATGACCCAGCCGGGGATCGAACCCCCGACCTCCCAGTTTCAGGGCGGACACTCTAACCACAAGGCCAGATACTCACAGGTATGTGCAGTGACAAATATATCACCCTCACCCTCGGCCCGCCCCCCAAAACATGGGACAAAAATGTGTTCGTGTATAGACACTTTGCCGGAAGCGTGATGCACCGTGGTGGATTCAAACCCCCAGACTCTGCAGCGCCGGAACATGTTCTGTTCTAGTGCAGCTTTATTCACCTTATTGGCCAGCAGGATGCAGGGGAGGGGCTGACCGTTGGACAACAGGCTCTTGTTGTCCAGGTCCTGTTTCCAGTGGCGACAGCTTTGGAAGCTGGCTGAGTTGCAGACGTCGAACATCACCACACAACCTGAAGCGCCTTTATAATAGATCCGGTTCATAGAGATGAAGCGCTCCTGACCTGAGGAGAGAAAATAGAGTTAAACTGTAGACACAAGCACCACATGCAACCATGTAGAAGCTATAGAATAAATGAAAGAATGAATGAATGAATGAATCAATCAATCAATCAATCAATCAATCAATCAATCAATCAATCAGTCAATCAGTCTTATGTGTTGCACTGTACCTGCAATGTCCCAAAGCTGCAGTCTGACTTTCTCTGTGTTTGTCCAGAGCAGCAACTTGATAGAAAACTCCGCTAGAGAGAGAGAGAAAGAGAGACTCTCCGATCATGATATGCCCATCTATGGGCGTGTCAGGGCCCCCAGGGGGACACATGCGCAAATCGGATTTGTTAGATGGTTTCTGTTTGTGTCTGACATGAGTGCATGTCTGACTTCAAGGCATTTTGTCCGACGGCCCACCCACCTATTAAGGCAATTCTAATAAAAAAAAGGTATTTATCTACCTCTGCACGTTGAAAACAATTGGAGCAATTATTATTTTTTGCTGAAAATTAACTTTTACACACATAAACTAGCAGTGGCATCGGAAACAGTCATGCTCACATGAGATTCAGAGAAGCTTCATAGCAGCAAACTAAAGCCTCTCAAAACATGCAAAGTATTACCTCCCATTGTCGACTTGTAATTCTTGTTGAACTGTCCGTTGACATAGCGGTGCACGAAGGATGATTTCCCAACGGTTCCATCTCCTATGATCAGTATTTTGAACTGGTGCTCCGTCATAACCTCTCCCACTCAGCAACGCAGTTGAACACAACAGAACAGTTGAACACGGCTGACATCAATGACAACGCTTGCAAAGCCATGTACATGTCATTTCTTTACAGCAGCCTGAAGCAAGGTTACTTTTTCCTTTCTTTCAAACAACAAGGAATCACTGAAAACACTGCCTGACCTTACACCCAGCTGTTTTTCATGTCTGACCCCAAGTGTTGTTATACTATTACCCTGTCCTAGATTAGGCCCAATTGCTCTCTGTCTTCATCCTAAAAGTCAAAAATAAAGTCTTTACATTGAGATAATCGCATTGGCTGCTTTCAATTGCTGCTCTGCTGCTGCCAGTTTTGCTTCCTGAAACAAATGTGGACACATAACATGCCATGCATATCTCTCATGAGCCACACCTTTGTGAAACACAGGTGGTTGGTTGCAGTCGTAGACATAAATACGTAGAGACACCGCATGTTGCAGTGCAGTTGCATAACCTGAAACTGAATCTGTGAAGGTCTGTGAGTTTTGTATGGGAAGCCGTTTAGGCCTTAACTGCATGAATAGTCAACTTGCACATTATATGCACTTCACTTGCACTTGCACACATACTTCAATAAAATAAATAAAATAAATAAATGCTTCATTCACACATGTATAAATACTTCACTTGTACACATACTTCATCACACATACTGCATACAAATACTTCCCTTGTACATACTGTACGGCGCTGTTCTCAAACCAAAGAGACACAGAAGCCAAGTTCACAGTTCTAGCCAATATGGCGCATATTGGGTGTAAGACATTATCATACGCTCTTCTATTGAACTGACTTAACTCTTGAGAGCGTAAAATCTGATTTCATTTTACACTCAAGAGTTAAATTATTGTTAAATACCTGCATTAGGATAGCCTAATGCAGGAGGAGTCTACACAAAAACAATTGTTATTTTGATCAACGTTTCTCTGTCATCTCCCCTATGGTACCACATCAATACAGCATCGAATTGTGGACAAGCTCTTATGCAACTAAAACAAAATATTCTTTAGTTTTGGGTCTGCAAAACATCTCTTCAAATGGTGGTCCGTGGCTTAAATGCTGATTCCATAATGGGCCTTCATATGACAAAGGTTGAAAAAAAAACAGAACATAAAATAGGTGTTTTATTTCTGTGAATGTCACAGATTGCATATTACAGTAAAACAATTTCCGTCAGCATGCAATGACAGAACAGGATATTGATCAATACAAACAAGCTAAACAGCCAAAAATACCCAGACAACAATATATTATATGCATACTATAACTGTAATACGGCCCAATGGGCTATCGCGTATTGGGTATCAAAAGGTCAGGCATATGGAATGAAAATATAGTCCCCAAAAATATCAAACTTCAAAGATGTATTTGAATGTCAAAATGCTTGAAACGGTTCAAATTCTATTCTATATTGTGGCCCATTAATCTAACATCTTTAGGCTTGTTTGCGCAGTGTCACAGTCAGGGCAGCGCTCACTCTCTGCTGCTCCTTCACACTTGCTTATAGCATAGACATGGCCTTTATGGCATCTGTACCAATGGTCAGGTTTCGTCTGAATGGCTGAGACAATCACCTTACTGTGTTGAAGCATGTCATCCAGACTCTTCAATGCCCGTTTCACGTTGTCTTGCTCAGTAAATGGACCGCTGACCTCACGGATGTTGAGGTCAGCCAAAAGGATCAGCTCCTTCAGCTCACGCTGTAGATCCCAGACCTGCTGGTCAGTGAATTTCTGCCTCACATCGAGTAGCCACATCACACATTTCTTAAGTCTCCCCTCAAAACGGAGTGCTTGTTCACCAGACATTTGCTCCTTTTGGATCCTTTTGAGCTTTTCAACTTTCTCAAGGAAGGCCATCTTGTTTTCCAGGACACACAGGTCCTTCATGGTGAGATGGGAACGGCTCAGTTCCACGGTGATGTTCATGTCACTGTTTTGAAGCCCCCTCATCTTCCATTGGTTCTTCAGGGTCTTCTTCTTCTCTGCAATCTCTGTTTGGCACCCACTGAGCTTCGCCTTTACTTTCTCAATCTCAGTCAGAATGCTCTTGATTTGGGTTCCATAGCGGAGGTTATTTCGGATCGGAGTTTGACACTCAGGGCATTCCATTAGTCTTATGGCCACCTGCTTCCCTTCATTAGACTGCTGTATGTCATCCATCCCCATGTGTGAGTCAATGGCTGTCGACTCAATGATGTGTCCGCAGTCTTCTAGTTGAACGTACAAAGCGGACCTGGTGGTGTCCTCAGTGCCAAAGATATTTGGATCACAGATGCGACATCCTTTTGGACATTTCTCTCCACAGAGGCCTATGCAGGGATGGCCACAATCAAGGATCTTGTCACAGGGCTGGACACAAGGTGGGCGATCGCATGGCTCATGGCAACGCTTACTGCACCTCTGGTGAGGGCACTGCCAAGCACAGGGCTTAGTGCAAGGTGTGCATGGATGTCCACATGGGTGCTTGCAGTTACTGTGGATGCAGCGGTTCTCACAAGGCCTGCGACAGGCAGTGCAATCAGGAGCGCATATCCACTGGCACTTATGGGAGCAGATCAGAAGACGTTGGCACCGTTGGGCACAAGAGGAGTGGTAACGTCCCTGGTGGCAACTGTGGCAAGTACCAGTACAAGCATGCCCACATTTGAGCATCTCCTGGCATGGCTCCTGACATGCAAACGTCTCTGGGTCCTGGTGGCAAGGAACCAACTGATTATGCCCACATTTGAGCATCTCCTGGCATGGCTCCTGACATGCAAACTTCTCTGGGTCCTGATGGCAAGGAACCATCTGTTTGTGCTGGCACTCTGGTATGGTCTTCTCAACCATTGCTGTGCACTCGGGGCATGGTAGGTGGCACACGAGTGGGCACTTCTTGTGATTCAAATCACAGAGAAATCTTGCGCATTTCTCAGGACACTGGTACTCCTTATGCTCAGGGTCACGAGGATGGCAGTACAATGTGCAAGGGTGGCCACATTCCAGACTGAAATCACATGGTAGTGTGCAGCCTCCATCGGGAGCTTGTTCAAAATCTTCCGCACAGGAGGCCTCAACCTGGCGGGCTGGATGATTGTGACAGCGGAGGGTGAGGGCGGTCCCGATCTGGCCCTTCTCCCGCAAGGTACCAAAGATGCCTGCCCACAGCTTGACTCGGCCCAGCATTTCGCTGTTGCAGATGCAGTAGAGAGCTTTCTTGGCACGTGACAAGGCCACACAAACGCGGTTGGGGATGCTCAAGAAGCCAACCTTACCCTCTGCATTGCTGCGGACCAGAGATAACAGGATGACGTCATTTTCTTCCCCTTGGTACTTGTCCACAGTCTTTACAGTGACCCCTGCGAAGGACCTGGAGGGCATGAGTTTTCCCAAACAGAGAAGCTGGGCGGTGTAGGTGGTGAGGATGGTAATCTGCTGCGGTTTGTAGTCCTGTAAGAGAAGGTAGCGGCACAGGGCAACTAGAAACATGGCCTCGTGCTGGTTCTGGTGACTCTTTCCATCTCTCATGTTTTCTTCTGGGAAAGTGTGCTCCAAAAAGAATAGATTGGTTTTAAGGCCCTGCAAAGCAATCGTAATTGTAAGAGTTATTTGTCATATTCATGCATAGAATTATCTAATATTCACAACATAATCTAAATGGGGTGACAGGTTTAAAGATGCATTTTGAATAGTTAAAAAAACAAAACAAAACAAAAATAAGGTTTACATTGTATATGGCGTTATAATTGCCTAACTAAAAGCACATTACATATTTTATTTATTTTATAAATAGTTTTTCTAGGGGCCTGTCGCAAGTTAATGATGTAATGTGTGGGTCAGCCCTATGGAATGCATGTGCTAACTAAAAAATAACTGAATGCGTTCTAAGGTAGGCATCAAAATAATAGTAGTAGTACAAGTATGCAGTGCTGTGGAGCTGAAATGCTGTGGGAACGTAGTGGAGAATGAAAATGAAACGCACCATGATGTCTTCATGTTCCATGACAGAGGGGTGGTTCTCCAGCTCAGGGTAGATGTGTGGGGTCAGCAGAGACGCAATGTTCGGCTTCATGCGATGCTGCAGGCATACAATGACCAACATGAACCGAACGCATACTATCAGTGTTGGAAAAGTTATGTATGTAATGTATTATGTAATTACTTTACATAATATGTAAAGTAATAATATTATACTTCCTACCAAAAGTAACTAGTTACTTTACTGTTTTTCTCTCGCCCCCAATAATTGCATCTTTTGTCCCCAAAAGTGTCACACTACCCAATTTGTTCCGGACGCTTTAAGGCTCGGACTTCCGCTGAATCTGCACGTACAGACAAGTGTGCATCGTTTCTGTATACACTCTAGAGTCTAGATCTAGACCGGATCAGCAGCCACTCCATCCCAACCCAGTCTAACACTAATAAAGGCCACAGTACCACCAAGGCTTGTGAAAATAGAAACAAGTTACTTTTGGAAAATGGTAACATATTAGTAATAATTATTACTCAAAATGTAAAATAATTAGTTATATTACTAGTTACTGGAAAAAAGTTATAATAGCTACTTTCCAACACTGCATACTGTACACACACAATGGCATAAACATGGCACAACTCTAAAGTTACATAACATATACATTTCCTTCAACTGCATGATCAAAACATTCCCCATATTAAATTGATGGATTATTAAATGGTTCATGCGTAAATGAACGTCAATGACAGTTTTGTGCTGAATGGTTTGTGAAAGGAAGCACAAACCTGGCTGTTGAGTCTAACGTAGGGTAGGTTCATTCTGATCAGCCTCTCAAACATGGACACCTCCAGGTCGTAATTCCTTCCCAGATCATAGACTGTAGCACTGGGACGCAGCTGAGAAGACATCATAATGAAGGAGATCACTGTAAAGTTACATGCACACAGCTGCTGCTGCCATTTCTAGGCATGCGAATGCGTGAATTGTTATTTGAGATTTTAGGTAAGTGTGTGTGTGTGTGTGTGTGTGTGTGTGTGTGTGTGTGTGTGTGTGTGTGTGTGTGTGTGTGTGTGTGTGTGTGTGTGTGTGTGTGTGTGTGTGAGCGACAGGGCCATGTCATGGCACGAGGGGCAGCAGTGGCTACAGTGACTCAATGCTTGATAGGCCCTCAATGCAGCCACAGTCAAAAGCAAAAAAAAGAAAGCTGTTGTAGTACTGGTGGGTGATATTACACTACCATTACAACCTGCCATGGTACTACAATACCATGGCAGGTTAGTGACGCTGCCGTGTGGGTTTTAGTGACAGTGGTGCTCCCTGACCTGCTGGTGGTCTCCGATGAGGATGAGGTGCTCACAGGCTGCACTCAGCGCAGTGATGGTGTGGGCCTCCAACACCTGTGCAGCCTCTTCTACAATCACCAGCCGTGGCTGCACTTCCTGGATCACGTTACGGAACTTGGCCGCTCCCGTTGTTGTCATGCCAACGACCTAGCGGGCAGAATAGATTTTTACCTCTCTCTCTATTGAACATAATATTACTAGTACATTACATAGATATCGACTAGTGTTACTGTACCTTGGCCTCCGTCAGGACATAGATACGTTCATTGCGTTGTACATCATCTAGTCGATCCACCACATGCTGATAGTCCTCTGCAGGCCCCAAGGCTTTGTAACGCAGTGCCATCCTGTAGCGTGCAACCCACAACCTACAGACAATGTACAATGTAGGCATTTAGCAGACGCTCTCATCCAGAGCGACTCACGATAAGCACAGTAGTCGCATACATCAAATGCAGAGAGACAGTGTAGTGCCCCAGTGAGCTAGGATCAGAGGTAAACCAAGAACCTATAGCATCAGTCTAAATACACTATAAAAATTATAATCTGTACATTGGAACGATAGCAGGAGACCAGGTAAACAATGAGCCTAGCATCTGTCTAATATGCTACAGCTTCTAAACTACATTTTCAACATTGTGGCCAAGAAGACAACAAAAACATGATAACATGGTCGTCAAATAGACATTAGCATCAAACGAGCGGAACGTGTCAGCAAGCTTGGCCAGACTGTTGCATCTTGCAATTTTCAAATGCTTCCTTCATACGGACTGGAGCAACGGAATATATAGCTTGCTGCTTAGCAGAAATGGAAATAAAAAGAAATCACATCATCACATGTACATCATCATACATCATCTCATGAACAACTGAGTGTATGTGATTGGTTGGTTGGTCACATTTGGCGGACATTTGACCTAATTTCTCCTTTCATTGTAAATGGCAAATATTTTGATGGGACAAAAGCTGTATTTTGTGAACGGAAATGGCAGCTGTAGTTCCAGACTCTATAGCATTTGGAGATTGTGGAATAGTTGTCGAGTACGCAAGACTACTGGTTATGCAATACGCGTTGTACCTGCTGCCAGAGTCGGCATTGTTACCCAACATACCCAGTGCAGTATCCGCAGGCATATACTGTAGGTCTACTTGGGAACGATAAAAGTTATAGGGTTAGAAATGAAGCCGTACCGATAGAGTCTCCATCTGTCTGGCGGACTGAGGAGCCAAACATTCAAAACGTCTTCCTCCTCTGCTTCGGTCATGTCTGAGGTCCGGTCCAGCTCTTTCCTGATTCTGTCCCTTATCTGTCTCCTCTGCTGACGTTGCATCTATGTGAGCAAACAGGTGCATGGCAAGGTTTGACTTTTAATGAGGTTTTTTTTTGCCTCAAACCTAGGAAAATGTTCGGCATCATTAAATTTTTCATTTTGAATATTGAATCTTTCTTCTGCACCGTAATTTCATTAGAGCCTTAATCCTACCTGGTTCATTGTGTACTTTGCGGGGTAACATTTTAATCACTCACTATGCTATTATTATTGGTCAAATGTGCAATGTTTATGTAAGGCATATGGCACTGCTTGTTTTCTCTCACCTCCCAGCCCTCATCGCTTGGCTCTGCCTGTCGTTCAGTATCGTCAATTTTCAAGGCCAGCATTTGCGATTCAAGTACTGCCATCATGCGTCTGTCCATCGCCTCGTCCCGTTGGCTTCTGGTGTAGACGTCTTCAAGGATTCGTTCAGCCTGGATCCAATCGGCCTCCTCCATGATTTCAATCATCTCCTCATCCTCCGCTGTAGCACGCTCTGCAGCTTAAATAAATAATACAATAAAATGCAACTATTAAGATTACTCTTCAAATTCAAATCTGTTTTCTAGCTGGTGTGCAGAGATCTGCCTTTACAATGTATTTCAAACACCTTGCATTAAAACCAGAACTGTGTCAATTTATACTTTGGCTTCTCAAATATAGATATACAAGCTCATAGACCACTTTGTGCGGTGCTATGAGTTTGTAGATCTCCTATTTTAGAAAATGTTAATAATTTGTGCAAATCTTTGAATATATATTTTAAAGCAAAAACATAAATAAATAAATAAATAAATAACTCAAATCTTTGCTTCTGGGGGTCCAAGCAAAAAAAAAAGAAAAAAAAAAAGAACCACTGACAGAAACACACATTTTTCAGAAAGACATTTGTAGAAACACACGTAACACAGATTGTGGACTATATACATGTACGCTCCACTTTAAAACCTCACCTCCATTTACAATGGCCTCCTCTGTCGCCCTCTGCTGGAAAACAGTGGGATCAATGCCCAACCACTGCATTATGGCAGAGGGATTAATCTTCTCACCACCGCCCTCAAACCCATCCTGGTTCTAAGGAGGGACATCACACACACACTTAATGGTTCTAAGGAAGGACATCACACAGACACTTAATGGTTCTAAGGAGGGACATCACACACACACTTAATGGTTCTAAGGAGGAGGACATCACACACACACTTAATGGTTCTAAGGAGGGACATCACACACACACTTAATGGTTCGAAGGACTCAAGGAGGGACATCACACACACACACACACACTTAATGGTTCTAAGGAGGGACACCACACACACACACACACACTCACACACACACACACACCACACACACACACACACACTTAATGGTTCTAAGGAGGAGGGACTTCACACAGACACTTAATGGTTCTAAGGAGGGACATCACACACACACTTAATGGTTCTAAGGAGGAGGACATCACACACACACTTAATGGTTCTAAGGAGGGGGACATCACACACACACACACACACACACACACTTAATGGTTCTAAGGAGGGACATCACACACACACTTAATGGTTCTAAAGAGGGACACCACACACACACACTTAATGGTTCTGAGGAAGGACATC
>OOFJ01099099.1:4219-16719 GCA_900323375.1 Benthosema glaciale
AGGTGGACTCAATCTATTGAACAAGCAATTATCCGACGTTCAGCGGTGTTGAGCACCGATCTCCAAATCCAAACTCATAAGTTCTGAAGTTCACAATGTGTTGTTCCCCCCTCATTGTGAGCTTTAAGATCTGCAAACTATGAATCTCATGCTTATACTTTGTCGCCTATAGGAGACTTCTGGCAGAAGAGGGTAGAGAATATTAGTATAATCAAATGTAATGATTTGTAATGAAAAGAAAGAAAAACATCAGCTACAGTCGATTCTGCCCAGTAGACTACTGAATGATTATGCCACTTTACAGGCTGCGCATAATATAACCACACTGTAACAGTAGGGCTACTACAGTTTCTATGGGTATCGGGAGCAATACGGGCTCTCGTCTGGACAACATGCATAATTAACATAAACGCAATGTGGACACTCGTAACTTTGATGCCGGCTAATTCATTATGCCGGTAACTTCCCGAGACGTTCTCGTGTGGCTAGCATCTTGGTCTCACACACAGGAGACCCGAGTTCAAATTATGAAAGAGGTGCTGGAATTAAAATAATATTTTGTATGTTAAATAGCTCTATATTATGTTAGTAATCCATTACTAATCCATTACTATTTGTTCAATAACATGATCGAGTCTCCTCATCTCTCCAGCTCTTTAGCAAACAGAAAATACTTTTTCAGATGTGCATACCAATTTCATCCAAACAGGAGATATCTCATAGAGGAACACAATAAACAACTGAAATTGAAAATGATCAAACAAATAAATGAGAAGGAACTGCACAACATGGAGACCGTCTCTGCTGCTGAAATGTTCTGTTTACCAAAGAGCTGTATGGGACTCAGGGAGACCCCTGACTCCCGTTAGTGAACAAACACTGATTACAATCAGAATTTGACTTTAATTTATGTTAAACTATGCCAAAAAACAAACAAATCGAACCAGAACCACAATTGACAGCAAATCAGTAATGAAATACTGGAAAGTTGGCCAGGCCTGCATGGTACACAATGTTTAATTTCCACAATGATAAGAATTGACTAAATGGATCATAAGTTATACTAGTAGAACATGATGCGAACCCATATTAGTAGGCAAAGACCTTATCACAGCATCATGGGTTTGAATCCAGCTCGTGACTTTGTGCGTTTCAATTAGCATTATTGTTCATGATGACTTGCGACGTATTACTTTGTGTTGTTCTTGCTTACTGTAAATCGCTCTGGATTAACACATTATTAACGTATGAAGTGTGGCCACATCATAGGAATAACAGCCGACGGGTACGCATGACGTGTCAGCTCGTCATGGCGTGATTCCATTGATATCAAACGATCAATGAAAATGGTTTTGCTGCATTGCGGCAGAGCGCAGCTTCGCTCCTCCTTTCTGGCCATACCAAGCATCTCGTTTGGAATATTAACAATTCATTGTCACGTTAGATGTCTTTGGTAAGGAAAAAACAAAACATTTTTCATTCAGTTTTTTTTTCTTCCGGTCGGCCGGATGGGGGGCTTTCAGAGTAGGAGCCAGAGAGAGAAAAGTCAGAAAAACTATGTGTATGTACAGTATGCAACACAGTAAATGTAGGCGACAGTGAGGGTGTTTTCATACACCTGTTCAAAGGTGAGTGTGAGCTCTCGCAGTACAAACGCTTTTCATTTCCTCCATCTCAATTATACATTCCTGCCATTAAAGAGGAGGGTATTAAAGCAGTCTACTCCAGTATTCCAAACATTTGTCAAAATAAGATTTACAACAGTCTCCCCCATTTCAGGTGCTTTATTATGGCACTTTTCTAAACTTTACATTACTTCTACGGCTTGTTATGACGGCTTCATAACGGATTTATGTCCTATGTCTGGAAGTTTGTTTAAATGACAAGGCTGAGAAGAAGTGGCTGTTGAAATACGGACTGATAGCCCTGACAAATATCTGCCGCTGGCTGGAACACACGAGCGATGGTGGGGAACTGCTTCTATGACGCGCTGTGTGTTTATACTCTGCTGAGAACTTGTTTGTTTCTCTAAGCCTGTGGACTCAGAGGATATAGTCACATTTTATGAGTTGTAAAGCCTGGAAAAAGAAAAGATAAAGAGACACGACTGTTAAAACCCACTTTGTCTTGACAAATTTAAGACACCATTTGGACGTGCAATAAATATCTGCCCGATTTGTTTTCCGTTCCTGAAGAGCTACGTGGAGACTGGTTGTTCCCTTACGGCCAATCACTTATGCAATAAAACTAAAAAAAAAAAAAAGGTCTTAGTTAGTGGAGCAAGATAAGTGATAGGCTCAGCCGCTCGACGTTACATAATTGTTCCGACTTATCTTGTACAGTAGCAGGTTGATTAAAGATGCTTTTCCAGGGCGCACACAGCTAAATAAACACACATTCAACATCTCTCTCTCTCTCTCTCTCTCTCTCTCTCTCTGCCAGACAAGACAGAGGAGTGCTGTAGAAAAGAGGAAGACACTGCATTCCTGCTGTTTATCGAGTCATCTGATCTGACCAGTGAGTCATGTGTTGGGAGGCTGGGAGCTGCTTTTAGCCGGAGCTACGCTGCTCCAGGCTAACGCGAGGCAGCCATACTGTAGCTCCGTCTAGCCCCTCTGCTCTGCAGTGCAGAGTTCTCCGTTCCACACTTCCTCGCTGTCTCGTTGTGATGCTGCTGGCTCCTAGGATGCCAAATGGGGGCCGTGCTGTGACTATAAATCTGCACAGCCTTGAGAGTAGCAGATAAAGTTGTCACGCTCAAGGCTATATGGGTGACACAACCAGTGGTTGTTTTCGTCATCGGGGACAGGTACTGCATTCCAAACCGTCCACAACCTCAATAGGCCCCGGGGACCCCCACACGGTAACTCTGTCATTTATGAACGGTTTCCGACAAGGGGCGGCTTGCTGGAATCGGGCTGCTCCCCTGGACGTGTTTCTGGGGGGCTGGATGTTGCGGAGACACCCAGGGGACACCCACATGGTACAGTTGCACCGCTCACTTCACACAGGTGTGACCCCAAATACCAATTCATTCAGAAATCAATCACCATATCTTGAACAACATTCATCATCCTTATGCAGTGACACTAGTGTTTAAAGTTACAATATTCTTGCCTTTTATGTCAATATTCAAAGGTCTCGATACGGTCACGTTTTCTCAAATATTATTTAATTTCACAACTGGGTACCTCCTCATTTTATCGGTTTATGTTTTATATAGTTGGAAAGACTTCTGAATAACACGGTTTGATTGGAAGCAATAACCCTGACTTTGTTGAAAGACTAATTTAAATATTGGCTGATATATTGATCCGTATTAATCACTACACCTTACTTACAGTATAGCCTACTTTGTCGTACAAATAGCAAAAATAACTGAGCCATTTGAAAAGTACATTAAAATAATAATACATAAAAAAAATGTTATTTGTAAACACTTGAAAAAACTTTGAAATATTTTGACCATTACATTTTGTCCAAAATAGGGATGCCATGGGGTCAGCAGCCAGGGTACTGCCGTGCAGCACATGAACGGCAAAAGCAATCTTATAACCGTCTTGTGTTTCCAGTGGACTGCTGCGAGCACGACCCTGGTACAGTAGGACTCCACGGTGTTACAGTAGAGATTCACCAGTGTTTTCTAACGTCCCCTTGTTCTTTCTATTAGCGGGTATAGGCTGGGTAATTATAGCGATCCAGGAAAGGATGGTACAGAGTCACGTTTTGCATTCTGGAGCAAAGGTCGACAGTTTAATTGGAAGTGCAAATTGCGTTCACATGTGCGGCTCCCCGTAGCGGATTGAGCCATGGGTAAAGTGAATGTGCGTGTGTGCTCTTAACAGCAGGGATGGGAGGGATGGGACAAGGAGGAGATGAATTAAAAAAAAGGGAAGGAGCAGGGTTGGGTAATAGCTATATTCTGTTCGGTCCCCGGTTATTTTTAGCGCCTAGGAGAAGTTGGCATGATTCAAGTGTTTCTTGTCCTCCCTAGCGGGCCACATTTCAAACATACCTGGACGCTCGCACCATCCACCAATCAGGACCGCTAATTCTGCCAAATGTTTGCTAAAGATGAGCAAATATTGATTCAATGACGGCACCATCCATCTGCTGGTGTTGAGAGCAGGTGGCTCTTTCCGTTTATTCTCCACTCTCTCTCTCTCTGTACTATGTGCCTATTTTGACTTCCGTCCTGCCCATCTCTCCCTCACTCAAGAATCGAGAAGGGTTTATTTCACGCATCGTTGCTATCGGAAAGAAACCCCTCATCTCCATAGACATTGTGTTTTTTTCATGAATGAATGCACTACTTGATCAAAAGTGTCATATCTACAAGCTTGAATAGCGTGAAGCAACACTTGTACTTTCCAATTTGAATCCTGAAAAGTAACAATTTTGTACAGGTTTCCAGTTTCCAGCCAACTGAGACGTTATACAGGCACAAGAACTGAAATGATGGTAGGACGTTCTGTAAAGACTGTGCCAACACAACAATGCATCAAGATAATTAAACTAATAATACAGTATGTAATGAAGTAGTAAATATAACAAATATACCGGTAAATAATAAAATCAATAGGTCAAGATCACGTGACCTTTGGTTAGCTAGCATATACATTATGCTATGCATGTTTTTTTCCTGTGTTCAATTAGCACTATATTGCATGTTAGATGAGATCGGGCTGCACATATTTTACATACATTAATTTCACATGTCTATTTCTCTCTCTCTCTGGGCAGGAATTAAGCTCTTAATGGAGAGTAGGATCTCTCTCTCTCTCTCTCTCTCTCCCACGTCTCTTATCCTCAGCTCTGTCTCCCTCTCTCTACGTCTCTCTGTCTGTCTCTCTCTCTTCTCGTCTGTCTGTCTCTCTCTCACACGCACACACACACACGCACGCACGCACGCGCACACACGCAGGTGAAGAATCTTTATAGATTGATTCTGTGATTCCATTTTCCCTCCAGGGACACTTACCCTCACAGTGACAGACTCTCCCCCCTCACGGTATCGACCCAGCATCTCAATGACCCACCACCCTTCCGTAGGTAGTGTAGGCCCAAATTTATGATCTGCTAGTGTCGAGTTACTAATTCACGTGCATGGGTGATTTTTTTTTAACGCAGTGAGGTTAATCGCATAGTTGTTTATTTCAAAACATCCTTAGAAAAGATGATAGCGCTTAGTGAGAGATCACTGGGTTTATCCACTTAAGCCCATGGTCTATATAGATTCATCGTACAACAAATAGCAGGAATAGTCATTCTACAAGCTGACAGTGAGCTTGTTGAACTGCTATTCTAGTAATGTTTGAAAATTCTTAAAGGTTTTGTTAAATTACGTAAAGATTTGTTACAATTTGTTTTGAAAATTACATTCCCAAAATAGGGACACCAGGTGGAAAGTGTTTTGTAATGTGAAGCATGTGTTTTAGATCATTTTGATTTAGAAAAGGAGGGTCATGTTCAGGCCAATTGGTAGGTGCTCATTAAAGAGAATTAAGCTAAGTAGGTAGCAATAAAGTTATTTCACTGATTTACGTGCCAGTTAATGTGCCAGTTTCACCAGTTCAGAAATGCCATTTCAGTCTCCAGCTGTGAATAAAGTTGTGCATGCAACACAACTCAACTTGGCAATGGCTTTAGAGTTTAAAATATCTTAATCCTAATCGGAACTTTCCCTTTAAGGAAAAAAAACAAACACACACACACACACACGCTTGCACGCACGCACGCTCACGTCCCAGTTTTGGGCATGTCATTACAGGTCACAATTAAATATACAATAAAATAACTACATGTCACTGTCTGTGAGCTGAAAAAGTCTGCTATTTTCAAAATAAATGTGAATGTTTGTGTGCATGTGTGCGACTGTGCGTGCGTGTATATTCACGTGCCAGTGTGTGTGTGTGTGTGTGTGTGTGTTCTGTCCTTGACAGAAGACCTTGATAAAGCCAACAGTGTGCCGTGTTTGGACATGCTCCATATTTACTAACACGTCGTTCATGGTCACATCAGACATTACGGCCAAGTTGTTGATTAATTCATAGAGGAAAACTAGCGGGCCTGGAGCTCAGAACCTACTGTATGGAGTAAATACATGAGCGGCTGGAACAGAAAGCTAGAGGTACTGCTACTGTAACATTAGTAGCCGGAGATCTCCCAATCTTCCGAAAAGTCTGGAATTATACCCCCCGAAATCCGAGAAAGGAGGCTGCCATTTTGGTTAACGAAAATATATTGAAATCTCAAGTTACATTTTATTGAAATATCTTTACATTATTTTTATTTTTTTCCATTTCTGCTAAGCAGCATTTAAGCTATATATGCTTAGATGATTTCGATTTCTATTAGGATAAATTTGCGGGACTGTTAAGACGAAAATGGAAGTGGGGAGGAGGCGTGACTTCCGCTATATCGCTTGCTCATGATCAGAGCTTCCGTTCTCCTGTCCAGACTGTATTATGGAAGCATTCGAAAATTGCGAGAGGCAGCAGGTGCTGCAACACTACAGCTCCTGGAGAGCCTGAGGCGAGGCTCAGGGAGCCCAGTGCATCACTCCTACGTGGGAGACACACAGAGAGAAATTAAGCCCCCCCCGCTTCCAGTGCTCAGTGCAAATCCAATAACGCAGCTCTCATTCTCCTGCTCTTGCTGACACGACTCGGCTGAAGGGCTGAACATTTTGTGGAGAAAGAAAGTCGAGGAGTTCTGGACTCAGCGCCTGCTTCCAACTCAACTGAAAACGACAGGTACTGTAGCTGCAGTACAGGTTGGATGCAAAATAATGTCAGGCATGTCCCTTTTCTCGGGCCTGCTTGAGCTTGAATATGTTTTTGTGACAAGGGCTTTTTTTCTGCTTGGTGGGGGGCTGCGGAATTATTTTAATAATTAATTTAAGATACTTGGGTTGGGCGCCGGCGACGTGCATCAAAAATAGTCAATCCAAAAGGTCACAACCCATCACAGCATGACACATCGTGAGCTTGTAGATCTGGCTTTAGACCAGTTTATCACCAGCAAGATGATGGCCTTAAAAACTCACCAGTTCAGTAGAAGCTCCTTCAGGGGAAGAAACTCATGTCTCAGCCTGCAGAGACAACAACAAAAGAGAAAAGAGAGGTGGAATTAAAAAAATCACACCCATGTGAAGTGAGGGGCGATCTTACAACATCAATTACAACAAAATGTTTGCTTAAGCAAGGGGTGCTAATGTTTGTTTTTTGCCTCAAAACAAACATTAGATTTGTATTGTCTATGGCGTATTCGTAAATCGGCATAATTGAAAAACAAACATAAACAAGCCATATATAGGAGGGGCTAGCGCCCCTAAAAAAAGGTTTTTGAATATCTGAGTGTAGTCTTATTTGGCTGATATCTCTAAAAGCCTAGACAAGTGTACAGTGGGCAACGGTAGCAGAGCAATGTGGAGATACAGGCGCATTCCGTCACCGCCCCCTCCTTTTCTCCCCTGCCAAGGATAACACACAGTAAATTACAATATCGACAGACGGCTTCCACGCAGCCTTGGCTTGTCAGACGCTAACAATAAGGGCAGATATGTTGAGCGCTGCGATAGAAGCGGCGGCGCCTCCAGTCAGCATGCTGTACCAAGTGGTACGTCTGTCAATCCGTACTGAAAGTATTAGTCTGACAATCTTTACTGCACGTCTATCTGTCAGTCAGACAGACAGACAGACAGACAGACACTGTCTGCCAATCTGTCTGTCTGCCCGGCCTATCATTCTTTCCATCTGTTTGCCAGTGTGTGCTTCCACTCTTGTGAATCCTCTCTCTCTCTCTCTCTCTCTGGCCTTATAAGTCCATGTGGTGTCTTGATATAGCACTGTCATGGTGGCTGGGAGCAGAAACTGCACTGCAACAGAAGATATGATGATCATGTAGTCAAACGAAACAGCAGACAGTGGGGGTAATGAAGGCCAGTTATTCACAATGAAGTGCATGATGAATGAAGGCCTCGCTGAATGAGGCAAGTGAGTGAATGAGTAACTGAGGCTTTCAAACAAGCCTTACACCGGTAAAACATGGACGGTGGCCACTTGGCACACCGCAAGAAAATACACTTAACTTCTCTGCAACTGAATACGGACGGGTCATAAGGTTGGTAATGGTATTTATGAAATTAATAAATACAATACGTCTAACAGTGGCCACTAGAGGTTGTGCTACTCCTCACACCCAGCGGGACCAACAAGTCGTCTGAACTAACAGCATCCTTAGAGCCCCATGCTCTCACAAGTGAGGCAAGACAATTCAAGAAGACAGAAGTCAGAATCAGTATATTTTAAATTCAGTCAAGAATCAAAACATATTCATTCATTAAATGATCAGCAGTGTTCATCCTGCAATCCAGACTGAGATATCATGTGTGCAAGATTGACATTTCCACAATTCTATGTAGGGCCTTTGTAAAATCTATTCTATAGTTAATAGAGATCCAATGAAAGGATGCAAGGATTGGTGTGTGAGGAATGTGGTTAGCAGCCTGGCTGCAGTGTTTTGTATGAGCTGCATGCAGGCTTGTGCTGTTCGGCTGAGACAGGAGAAAAGAAAATTGCAGTAGTTAAGGCGTGGAAAACATAACAGGTGTATGGTATTAATAATTTTTGATTTCTTTCATATTTATTCGATTTTTGGCGATGTTCTGAAGTTAGAAACAGCTAGTTTTGTTCAAAGATTACACGGTTACACCCAAGTTTCTTCAAGAGGGTTTAACATTGAGGCTAGAATTTGTCACTCTTAGTAGTGCTGTTTCTGTAACAGAAGTGTATATCTCTAAATGTTCTGATGAATTGAAACTTGTAAACAAGTGTAATGCTTAATCATGGTATCGTCCACAGTAACAGTTTGTGTATTGACTTGGTCAGAATTTTATTGAGATACAGCATCTCATTTTAGAGGGGGACTTTTTTTGTTTGAAATATACCCATTCTACATACCGTGAAATAAAAGATTCAATCAATAAATCAATAACATGTTGGTGGCAAAAGCCAAATTGGAATTTATTGTATAGTGTGTCCTTCAGTGATCTTCATGGAATGTGAGGGCATTATATTTAAGGGGCAAGAGGAGAGGTGCATGATGGGACAAATCAGAGGAAACCGTAACATTCATTCATTCATAAAATTAGATCGAATACGTTATTGATTTAGTCAACAAAGGAAGACAGAACATACAGTCTACTGGGAAAGTGGACAGGGTTTAGCAGCCAGTCAATGGTTTTAAACATCGATTTGTTGTCACTAATAAGGCTACAAACTAGGCAGCTGTTGCCTCTTTAATGCTTTGGTTGATAAGCAGTAATTCTTTCAGATGGAGGAAATGGACCATTAAAGGTTAACCCAAGGTTCCCCCAAAAACGAACTTTTTTTCCTATCGATTACTAACCTCATGGAGACTTGAATTAATGGATATGTTTTTGTCACATTCCTAAGCCAATAATTGGATAACCGGCAGCAGGGGTTCCCTATGGAGACACAAACAGTCTCCTTTGTGTCTCCAACTATGGTCCAAACTACGCTCCATGCACCAAATGTTGTCATTGATCCAGGGGCATAAGATAGCCGAAGAAAATGACCTGTAGCGCTATGTAGCACTGGAGCAGTCAATAAACTAGGACTTAAAAGATCATTGCGCATGCATGCGCACGCACGCACGCACGCACGCACGCACGCACGCAGGTATATGTTGATATCGAGACCTGAGGAAGGTAAGGTGTGTGCTGCGACTTTGGGCTTGGGTCATGAGCTCCCCTGTTAAAAGATGCTGCACTGGCATCCACACACAGCATCTCGTTATTTGTATGTTGCCTTCTCTGTGACTCATAACAGAGATAGTGTTATTCCGTCTGGTTAAATGTCAGGAAGGAGATGGTGAGATACAACTGCCGCTGTAAAACGTCCAATTTCTACACAGATTAAATCGTATTATCTGCTGTGTTGGAGAAAGAACACCAGCACACCCGTCACAAAAAAAACATTTTCCCTCTTTGAAGAAGAGAAGAAGAAAAAAAACAGGTGGTTTTCATCCTGTTCTCGCCATGACCTAAAACTGCAGTTCAATCCAGTCCTGACTGCAGCCGGGAGACCTGCCTGTATCCTTGAACAGGATACACTTCTAAATCTTGTGTGTTGACTATGGGGGTGTAAAAATGTACACTTACAGTATACTGTTGGTCAAAGTATACACTCCCCGAGTTACACTAGAAGAGTTGTGTGACTCAAATATCACCGTTTGTTGGTCACTCCAGATAATAGTGTCTGACTTAAGGCCTATTCAGATAGTTTGGTTTTTGGTGAAGAGGTGAACGCCTGGTTAGTAAAAAACAGAAAAATGTGTTGTGTGAGCGGTGACCACCGCGACGAGTTCAACCCACAGTTGTCCAGAACCGCCCAGGCTCTGGACAGGGCCCCTGCCCAGGCTCCATATATGGAGCTGCCCACTGTTCTGACATCACAAGTCTTCACAACACTCCATATTTGGGCATACCTGACACAGAACTCCATATGTACGCGTGTACGTCTGTGATCCACGTAACTTGAGAACCGTTCGCCCCAAATCCAACAAATGTGTTCCACGCCCCCACAGGGAGTGCAGTGACCGATGTCGAGTTGGTCGAACCACGGTTGTCCGGAACCGCCCACAAAAGGCCCCTGCCCAGGCTCCATATATGGAGCTGACCTGTTCTGACATCACAACACTCCATTTTTGGGCATGCCTGACATAGAACTCCATATATCGGAATAAAGGAGAGACAGATACCAAAATTTCCATATATGGGCATAAAAGGGACACAGACAGATGGGTGGAACGGGTACTCTGACACGGGTACAGCGGGTATTACATAGCCAGGTGGGGCATGGATCTCCAACTTCCATTGTTACTGACTCTGTGCACTACAGCCAGGCACCGGTCTAGTACGTAGAAATTCTCATCATCATTAGTCAAATCAAAGAGGATGACAGTGCTGTCGGTTTAAAGTCTGATTTATGCTCCAACAACAGTATCACTGAACAAAAATACTATACAGTAGCAGCCTAGTAACTGCATATTCAACTAAAAGAAAGTGTTTCGATGCCTTGCAGCGGCCGAAGCATAAATTAGGCTTAAGAGCTGCGCTGTATTTTCCCCCTCCATCTCACTAACAAACTCTTAACAATTACCATACCCTCCAGTCCAATAAATGTCAACAAATTAAAATAAAAACACCCCCACGCCCCCAGTGAGCTTTTAAGCTTCTTAGCAAACCTATATTCATCACCGACAGTGTTGGGTTTTTGAGCCACAGGTGACGGATTGTTATTGTGCGAGGGTGGATAATGTTTGCTTCTGTAATCACCAGCAAAGCGTTTATGCCACAGTGCAGTGTCAACAAAGCAGAGAAACAACGCATTTCCTTTGAGTAATGGTTCAGGTTTCTCCTGCAGCCAGCAGCACAGACAGGACAAGGACATTGCAGCAATATAAAATCTATAACACCCACCCACCCAACTCAGCCTCCTCCTACCCAACTCAGCCTTCTCTAAAAGACTGTAGATACTGTATCAGATAGGCTAAATGCTGACAAAATACATATCTGGAGAGTCTAAAGAGTGTAATGCTCCCCCCTGTATGTCAAGTGGGTTAGATTAAATTAGCCAACAGACAACAGTCCAACACCACAGCAGCAATAATAGTACTAGGCTAGTGTTGACTGCAAAGGCTGGTTCACAGGATTAGAGTTTACTGCATAGGATTACTACACAATTCTTCCAGTGTTTGAAAAAAAATGCGAAATCTCAAAAAGCCAGTGGGATTAGCATTAGGATGATGATGGGGAGGGTGAACGTAGGCTGTGTGTGCGCGCGTTCATGATTGTGAACAGGTGGCACCGGCGTTAAGTGCGCATGCAAGACGCCAGGTGTGTTTTAAGCGCAAAAACAAGTAAACAACGTACGCCGATCCATATTATTTTCGGATGCAGCAAAACATATTCCAAAGAAAACGGTGAAAACCACATATTATTAGGTGCTATGCAAAATACGCATTCCATTTCCATTATTATTTTTAAATAATAACATACTGTCGTCATTCAATACCTTCTGTTCTCTCTCTTCAAACAGCTACGGTCCCTAGCTGGCCCTGCTGCTGCCTTGGGTCTACTCTAGACCAACAGCAAAACCGTCCCGGTCATATAGAACGATAGACGAAACATTAGAGACATAATACTGTGACGATATATATACACACTATGTGGGCTAATAGAACTTAGCAGCAGTTAACGTTAGCATTAACACGATGTCGACCAGACGACCACGAACACGATAACCATGCATAGCCATATACGCGCGCTTTAACTGTCTGTTCCTGTTTATTCTCTTTTAATACAATAATTCTGGACTATATAGCTGGTCCACATTTCGCACAACGAGCCCAGCTGTCGCTTATCGCGGCCACTGACTGTACATACACACTGTGAACGGTGAACCACATATACA
>OOFJ01099225.1:6061-20218 GCA_900323375.1 Benthosema glaciale
CTCTGTCTCTGTCTCTGTCTCTCTCTGTCTCTGTCTCTGTCTCTCTCTGTCTCTGTTACTGTCTCTCTCTCTGTCTCTCTCACTGTCTCTCTCTCTGTCTCTCTCACTTTCTATCTCTGTCTCTGTCTCTCCCCTCCAAGACTACTGATCCTTAAAGAATGATAAATAACCCCCCAAGACTACTCTACTGGTCCTTTTGAAGAATGATATCTATATCTATATATACATTAGACAAGTTGAAATAAGACTCATAAAGTATAGACACCAAACCAGAGCGATAGCGATAAGAAGGCGCTTATCGGTTTTGCCCCCTGGAATCCTGGATGGGACATTTAGATGTCCCATCCGTGGCCAGCCTACACTACAAAATCCACGTACACCACGACAGTTACCGCGCACCCCCTTAAATCTCTTCTCTTTTTTTGTGGTGCCAGAACGACTGAAAACATATTCTACACGCACGCACGCACGCACATCTTCCTTGGTCAAAACAAGAACACTTAAAGGGCCATTCACACACACACACTCTACCACTTTGTCCACACATATCAACAATCCACGCACATTTTGCATGCACAAAACAGTGGATTCCTACCTACGACTGATAAATGGTAAATGGTGCATTTATATAGCGCCTTTATCCAAGGCGCTTTACATAGATTGTGCATTACATTCACCCATTCACACACTGATGGCAGCGGAAACCATGCAAGGCACCCACCAGCACATCAGGATCGATTTGGTTCCATTTGTTACACTCTCAAGAGTTACATGTCCAGAAGGGTCCATTTGGTTCCACACTATCATTTAGCGTCGCACTAGACATGAGGGGCCGAAGCCCCCCGAACTTCTAGTAGCCTTTCTTACGCCCCGGTGTTTTTTAAAATGGATGACATGGACAACATGGGGCAAATTAAAGAATGTGCTTCATAGTCAAAGGAGATGCCATTTTCATTGTATCCATGCTGCAGACTCATCTGAAGTCTGTGACTTTCATTTAACATTTAAAAAGTGCATAATCTCTGACATTTTGTTACCTTGGGAGGAAGCCATGCATAATGTTATGAACATGGATGACTGATTGGAAGAACTGCACATTATCATAACGCTATGATAGTTAATTTCTCATCTTGATGAATGAATCTGCTTGTCATCCATTTTATGGGCAAATGCATTATAAATATTTTCTGGGTTTAAATCATTGTGGTCATCTAGGCATATCAAAGGTTTTGCTGCAATTTTTTTATGCTTAGTCATAAAGTATATGAGGACAAATTTGACAAAGTCCTCCTGAGTCATTTGAGAGATGAAAGCAGTGGCATATTGCAAAACAAGATGCATCTCCAGATTGTCGGAAACATCAGGGCAATTATACGTCAAGGACTGCTTTTACCCTAGTCTGTATAGACGACGCTGCAAAGTAGAACAAAATAAAATAAACGTGTACCATGTATATCTCCCAAGAGAGAAATTGCAGTCTGGCAACCAGTAGGTCCGAATCCTCCTCGTGTCCACTGGACTCTCACAAGTCCATGCCAACAGGTTCTTCACTGCACATACTGAGCCACCATGAGCTCTCTGGAGGAGCCTGAATGCAGCATGCAGCCAAGGCCTTTTATGCTTGAAAGCAATCTCAAAGGGAAAGAGAAGGGAATGCCAATTCCTTTCGTCCACAACACATTCAGTAGGGCGGGGCATAAATATACAGTATGTCACTCTTGCCTCCTACAAGAGATGACAGGAATGGAGGACCAAGGCGCCATATAATCCTTGAATCTTGGCTGATCCCCCTTCCGCTATCGCCCTTTTGTACCCCAGGCATTAATATCCGTTATGGCACAGCATGGCAGTATGGTAGGAATAAAAATAAGCGCCCAAGGTATTCAATCTCAGGTTTGGCTCTTTCTCGAGAAGATTTAAGAGGCCGTCTTTCAACTTTTTAATCCGGTGAGACAAAAGAGTGCATAGCTGCCTGGATCTGGCTCATCACACTCCCTCTTAATGGAGAATTTGTCCTTCTGCAGACTCCTGAAGAAATAAGTCGTGGGGAGTATAAGCCAGAAAATATTACCTTCCATATGACAGTTTTGCCTTTTACTTTAAAAATTACAGTATCTGCTATAAAACCGTCAGAAGTTTCTCCACTTGAACTTATTACACATCTTCCCCATGTCCCTAAACCAAGAATAGTTAGGGTTGCGATATTTAAATGACAGTCGCCACATTTATCGACGGCGCCCAATCATTCTTACTCTGATGATGTACTGTACTGTCTGTACATATGTCTCATGAATTGCTTAAGAATATTACTGCACATGGATCTGTGCTGGTTTCTACGTTAGATTGACAAATGGACCCGTGAGTGGCTACACCAGGTTGTTGGTCAAATCAATATGGGCCCACATTAGTCTGGTGTTTTGTCAACTTACATCCCTCGACTTGCCTCAAATCACGTCTCTTGACATAACAGATTCAACTGTATCTGATACTGTCTGTATCATTTCAGAAGTGCACACTCTATGGCCCTCATGGTGGTGGTAATAACAGATTAGTGACACTCTGATTGATCGGCCACCGGTTTAAATACATTTCTGCATTTATGACTTTTTTACAGACAGAATATGTTGTTGACATTTTCTGAAAGGATCAATGCCACTCAGCAGAGTGGCATTGATATATACTGTATACAGTATATAGTGAGATTGGGACAACTGTTTTTGGAGTCTTTATCTATTCATTTCTTATACTCCCTAATAATGCAGTTTTTACCTCTGCTTTGTCTGCAACACACTAACAGTGTTTCACCTGACTGTAACCGGTTTAGTAAATTCTCTACAGAATACGTCTGTCTGCCGTTCTCCCTCTATGCTGCAACGCAACCAGCCTCTGGCAGCCCTGTTACTAAGCATTTGTTGTGGGGCTGCTTGTCACTTGGGTTTAGCTATGCCACCTGTTTAGAAGAACACAATACTATACTGTAACAATGGAGATGCCACTGCACTCAAGTGCCAAATCGTGTTCTAGCTACAACAGCATACCGGTCCCCCTAAGCATGCTGTTGTGCTACCGCTTTTAGTTCTGACACGACCACCCCACAGTTATTTTGTAGCATTGTTTCGATTCCTCACAGGAGAGCTTGCAAGCACACACGGACAAAAGATTGTAGGGAGAATACATTTCCTCTCATCGTCTTTCAATTAGAACACCTCCTCCAGCCACTCTTGAGTTGGATATGCTGCACTCACACACTTCAGTTCCCAGTCTTTGCCTGCTATGTAGTGCAGTCTGAACTGTAACCATAACAACTCTCAGGGCTCAGGTGTAGAAGACCAGTGACCTTTTCATCCAGAGGCGAAAGGTTCTGTGCCACAGAGGTTAGGGCCAAGTCAGCTGTCATGATAACCTTCAAAGATAATACCGTAGCCTACTGTTTCCTCCAATGCCCTTTTTGTCGAGCTGTCATTGTCTTCTATTCTCCTCAATGTCCATCATCTCTGGGACACAAGGGGTTAAATTAATTTAGCTCCAATGCCACTAAAATGTAGTTTTACGCCCTATTACCAATGGCCATTAAGAAATGTGAATCCCTAGACCCCTTAAAAACCTCTCTCAAAGAGCATTTATTGTACGGACGGCTGCAATTCTAAACTGACCACTGTAAAAGAGTCCCCCCCCATTCTTTCATACTGTACATGTTTTCCCCTTATTTACTTTCTTGAACTGTTCTGATGAATTGAAAATGGAGGACCCTGATGTAAACGTCTTAGTGCTTTTTCTGGTTTTATCATAGCAGTGTTTGTATTGACCTGTACTTTTGTTGAAATGTACCCATTCTACAAACTGTGAATAAAAATGTCAATCAATCAACATTCCCTGCAACAACATTTTGGACATCAGGTGATTTAGCAATTAAGCAGCAGTGTCGCTCACCAGTAAAACAACTGATGTTGCGCGTGTGTCATGCACCATAGTTTCTAGCCCTTTACAAAGATGCATATAATTGTTGATAAGACCTCAACTGAGGAAACTGATACAACTTATATCACAATCTCTGTTCAGAAGTAGTCTTTTCATGTAACATAGCTGCACAAAGGAAAGTAGAACGATAACATTTCCATATTCACATATTCAGTCACTACAGTAATATTTAGCTGATCTCCACTGATTGCTAGGTCTGATGGAAGAAAATCCGGCCTTTATTACAGAGGCTTATTTCAGATGTGACGGGTTATCATGGTGCTGTTAGGGTGGATCTTGACATGGGGAAAAGATGAGGTACAGAATAGCGCGGTATTAAACTCCCCATTAAAACACGCTCTGCCTGTGAGCGAGATTGCAGTGCAGTTCACTTAAGGCACAGTAAATGCCCCAATTACACCTAAGCTGAGGGTTAGCAGAGCTGGCATCCCATGGAGCATAAAATAATTTCCTTAACAATATGTTTTCAATGTCTTACAGATGAGCAGATCGGCAGGACAAAATGCAATTACAACAGTTATGCTGGTTTATATAATGTTTCAATAAAAGACGCCATGCATTGAGTGTACTTAAATCTACTGTAGATCTATTTACCAGAATAGAAAACTAAATGTTGTGTGTGGGCGATAGAGTCAAAGATCAGATGGGATAGGAAAAAAAGAATAACATGAATTAATGATTCAATAGTATTGTCACATTTATAGCAATTCTTATAGGATGTCTATGATGCTTTGAGCATGAGGACCCATGGGTTCAAATGCAAACCTCATCTTGTTTTGTATATCGCATAGACTTATCCATGGGATCACACATTGTCACACAAGTCTTTGTTATTTTATTTCTTTTAGCTTCAGAATCTCTACATGCAGAAATGTCCTTTCCTTACTGTATTCTACTTTTGGATTTGACCTGGAAAAGTATAGAGGCTGTTTAAATCCTGAAGGGAACTTGCTGTGCGCTGTAAATGCACATCACATACATGGATGGGCAGGGGTTGGCCTTCAACCCACATACGGCAGCTCATAGCCGAAGAGATGGTCACAGAGTCATCATTATAGTTAGTATCCTGACAGATTAGATTAGAGCAAGGCAGCATTGATATCTTTGTGATTCAGGCTATATTGAGTGTTCATGATGTCGATACAGGTTTCTCACTGGCTCTATGTTTAATTCATGTCTCCAAAGCCACGTTGGAACCCTGTCCACTTCTCCCTCTTACATCAGCAAACAGCGCACTCCTCTGCCGTTGCTCAGTCTTTGTTGTCCTCTTTGGCAGGTACCACTCCTCTGCCGTTGCTCAGTCTTTGTTGTCCTCTTTGGCAGGTACCACTCGGCAGCCGAGAGAAGGGGAGGTTCCTGGAGTGGATTACAATTTCATCAGTGTGGGAGAGTTTCGTGTTCTGGAAGAAAGTGGACTGCTACTGGAGAGTGGAACCTATGATGGTATGTGTAAGAAAGTGGACTGCTACTGGAGAGTGGAACCTATGATGGTATGTGTAAGAAAGTGGACTGCTACTGGAGAGTGGAACCTATGATGGTATGTGTAAGAAAGTGGACTGCTACTGGAGAGTGGAACCTATGATGGTATGTGTAAGAAAGTGGACTGCTACTGGAGAGTGGAACCTATGATGGTATGTGTAAGAAAGTGGACTGCTACTGGAGAGTGGAACCTATGATGGTATGTGTACCATCCAGCACAAATTGTGCAATAATGATTGATACAATAATATTCGTAGGCTAAATTGTTATACTCAGTGTTGATAAAATGTTAATAGGCCATGCATACATCCACTTCATCCACATCATTGTGCATACAGTATATTCATGATGCTGGTGTATAGTGATGTATATTTATTAATATTTTACTGTACATTTATATTTATATTTATTTAAACGTAATCATCACGCTAAAATATGTATATAGGCTGTGTGTAGGTAAGAAGTAATCCCCTGGCGTTGCTACACACGACGGCGGCACTTTGTTTACAAACATACTGTACAGCGTGCCGTTCTCAGATGCGGAAGTAACATCATAAACCCCATAGCCTAGAGGGATGCGACCTCTGATTGGTTCAGAAACTTCTCCACCAGTGTTACAGGAACTTACAGGCTAAAAACTTCAAAGTAAAATGCCCTCCGTTTCCTTTTCACTGGGCCTTTAATTGTCATGGTTTGGTTCTCAAGTTATATTGTGCTGAGCAGCATAGCTGACAAGAGTTAGGCAAAAGTATGGAAACCACTGTGCAAAAGGGTGAGAAAGACTACCTCAGCAGAAGGATGAGTGAAGCAACACACAAAGGGAGCAACCTTACTTCACCACATCGCTCCACTGCTTCCTACTGTTCCCTGAGGCCACTACTCCAACTGGGCGTGTATTCCCTCCCTGTATTGTAACGCACTCGCTGCTTGTCTGCCCCGTGTTTGTTGAGCCATGCTGCCTTTACTATAGGTCATCTAGTGAAGTCAGTGTACTGCACACATAATCATCCTGTCATTGTGAATGTGAAATAAACTGGAGATAATATATCCCCCAGGTGATCTTTTTGTTCGGCATGATCCCTCACCAACGGCCATTATTATACAGGGGGCTTTGTAGAGAAGTGGTTTGGAAATATGAAAGAGAATATGCTTCAGCACTCTGACCCACAACCCGCCCCGAGAGAATGGCCCTTCAACCCCTGGACCTTGAAGCGGTCAACAGGATGAATAATGGATACGCAGCAGTCTGCCCTGCCCTGCCCTTCCCTGCCCTTCCCTGCCCTGCCCTGCTCTGCCCTGCGCAATGTACCCTAGCATTACTGTAGCTTTATTAAAGACTGAGCTTTAGGAGCTCCCAGGAAGGTAGTTATTAATAACCAGAATTTGACCACTCATTCCCCATTGTTAAAGCATTAGAGAACCTTCTCTCACAGGAACAAGCATGAACAGAGACACAGACACATAATTACACAGCTACTAGGTTTTCCCACACAGGGAATGTGCATATTAAAGTGTATAAAGTCAATCATTGACTTTGGTTCTACATACCGGCTGGGAGTTGAATTTGACATATCGTGTGTCTATCAATGTTTACCTTCTTCAGCTGAAACATTGACCTGGGCTGCCCTGACCGCCGCTTTGACTGATCCACCTAGACCTGAGAACAACAGAGGCTCGGTCTGCGACTCTGGTTAATCTGTCACTAAGAAAGACCGACATCCACATCCATCCACTGCTCTGCTAGAGCGACAATAGGCCTTTCACAGATTTGCTGTCATGGCCCTGAAATAGTGGAAAGTCATTTCAGAAGACTAATATTATGCAAATACTACCATAAAGTTAACCATACATGAAAGAAGAGAACTTTGTTTGTTTGGGTAAAGTCTCCTCAGAAGCTTTAATCCACTAATGTTTCACGTCCCAACAGTCTTCTTCACTGTCTGCATTCTAAGCAGGTCTTCGCAGTAAAGTTGCCAAAACAAAGAGAATGGATTTGCAAAAAGGAAAGGTTTTAAGTTGTCTTGTCGTTTTGTGAAATGATGTGTCAGAATGCAAGTCACTCTCTTATTGCCTGGCTCCTGGGCTATGAATTTGACCCATCAGCGTGCAACGCATGTGTGCTTTAAGTGCATACATGCACACTAGGGCGTATCCAATTTTCTAACTCTTGTCTTGACTGCAGACGAGTGTGCCGAATATCCTTCAGCATGAATCATTCATCACAGGGAGGGAGCGGTGAGCTAACATGGACAAAAAGAAAATGAGGGGAAAACAACTAGTGTGTCTTCCACTTGAGTTCAGGAGCGCAAGCATAGTGCTTTAATATATCGGATGCAGCTCCGGGCTTGCAGTTTGTAATTTCATTATACCAAAGGTATTGTGCACTTTTCTTGTGTGCATAATATTCTATATTCTATGTCATATCATTTTGTTGCATTAGTGCAGGTGAACACCAAATGTCCATATAGTAATTTAATTTACAGATAATGATTCAGTCTGGGCCGTACAGTATAAGTTATTTGCCATGTGACTAGAGATATGGACAAGAGACCTGTTTTAAGGCCTAGGAAACTCATTGAGGGGTACATGTAGATGAGGGGGCTTCCATGCCTTTGTTATTCACAAACAAATGGTGCAATTTCGAGTAGTGGACATTTTAACTTGCTATGTTACATTGTTCTGCTTGAACAAAATCAGCCATTCAATGATTTATATTTTATTACATTTAGCATATCAGCAGAAAAAAACAACAAAAAAACAACACAAAAACACAACCAGCACATAAGATATTAAAACACACCAGACCATACACACAGAAACTTAAGTAAAAGAATAACATTAGCCAACAATAAAAATATTCAACATAATAAATAAGCAGAAACATTGCTGCAGTACAAGGAAAATCTGATTCTGCAGTCACATACAGTAAACATTAATTGGCATACAAGGGCACACAAGGTCAGCGACCTTAAATGAGATTGTCCTTACTGTGATCAACCCTATTTGTGTGAGAATGATAACATTGTCACTTCTGAAAATAGAGATCCAACTTATTAAGCAACCTAAATTATTAATTCTCTAATGCTGCTAGTTTACCCAACTGAATGAACTACAGAGAGGCAGTGGGTGCAGTGGAGGTTTTCCAACACTCACAGACAGTTTTTACAGCTGTGGATTAACGCCTCATTTTTACTGAGTTGCCCGCTGGTGTCACACACCGAACATAGCAGATCTACAAACTCACAATGTGACGCAGCATGACGCATTATGACTGTGTGTAGATTCCCCATTACTGTAGCAATTACAGTAATGGGGCAGGGCAATGGGCCAGGATTCATAAAGGAGGCAGAGGGCAAAGGTGCTCTGTTAGCAACAGCTGAATGCTTCTAGGAACTGGCAGAGTGGAGCCTGGAAGATTAAGAAATAGTGTTACTAATGCTAATTATATCCTTCTCTGGACTGCATGGACTCCTGGATAACACTGTGTAGGATTAGAGTCTTCATGCTGCAGCTCCAAACCACATGAGAAACACATGGTTGAAACGGAAAGACTGCGGGGAAGGGGAAGGGGTGAAATAATATTCTTCTATTCATTCACATGAAAAATAGGTGAAAGTTGAACAAAAGAGATTGGGGAACAATATGCAGTTGGTATTCCAAGCTGGATATACAGTATCCCCTTCCTCTACCTATGGCTGAACGAGTTGAGAGTTGAAGGTGAAGTAGCGGGGAGAATAATTTTGGTGAGACAAGTCATCAATAAAGCCCAACCTCCCCACCCCACACACTATATATATGCAAATGTACGCATACAGATGAAGGCCTTGGTTGGGGTAGGCTGGTTGACAAAATGTGGGCATCCATAACACACATGCTAGACACTCAGAGGAGTGCCATGGCCAGCACCACATGAGCTTCTGCCTCGACTGCACAGCCAGTCTGTGATGAAACTGTGTTTGGCCTGGGCACTGCCCAAGGGAGTGGGAGACCCTTGCTCTGTGATTAATGAGTGTATGTGGCTCCGGCTGGTGAGTTCAGAAGCAGAGAGGGAGTCACCGAGGCAGTCAGTGTAGGTAGAGAGAAAGAGAGAGATAGGGGGAGAGAGAGAGAGAGAGAGAGAGAGAGAGAGAGAGAGAGAGAGAGAGAGAAATTTTATGAATAAATAAATAATCCATACATTAGAAACAAATGTTTAAAGGGTCGTGAAAATTGCCAATTTACAAGCTCACAATGCCACTAAGCGCCACATTGTGATTGTGTAGATCTTCTATTTTCATTTTAATTATAGAGATTTGTATTTTGTACCTCCTAATATCCTGAGCCAACTGTTCTTCACACGCTGTTTGGCCAGCAGGTGTTCGGCTAGTTATAAAATCTTATAGGTCGTTGAAGCGCAAGGCACTAACTGCTGAAGTCCTTATGGTGTCATTGTGCTCTTATTGACCTGCCAAAGCTGAGAAATGTTCATGTTGGGTTTGAAGATGCTGCAGCCTTAGTTAGCACCATAGAGGTTGTGTAAGGTTACAATAATATATTCCCATTGTTATGAGCTACTGCCTACTCCAAATGACATCTACACACACGCACACGCGCGCACACACACAGAGCTCGGGGCATCTCCTAGATACGACCCACACAACCTTCTAATGAACAGAAAACTGTGAGAAAATTGTGATAAAAAATATTTCCTCACAGTGTATCTGCTAGTTATTGGCATGTGTTGGACTGAATGACCTTTATTGTTTGCGTGGGCCATATTGGTTTGCAACAGTCAGTAATCAATACCATAAACACAGCTCATAATAAATAAATAAATAAAAAAGTTTTCATCTTAATAAAGTTGCAATGAACTATACAATTACTAAGAGTCTAACAAAAAGTGTTAAAAAAAATCCTACTACAGCCAAGGGAGAAAATGATAGATGTGTGTGTGATTCACAACACTGGCTGTTTTGACGCATACTGCCAGTTTGACGTCTGTGGGTGCTCTAACTTGATGAAGATGACCATGATCAATCACGTTGTGCCAATGGTCTTTTGGCAAAGTTTAACTATCTTTCCTAGTCTACTTCTGTTAACCACACAGACGTTGCCAAACCGTCATTGGACATTTTTCAAATTGACCGAATAAAAGATTAATGAAACTTTTTTTGAAAGTGATAGTTCAACATTGTAACCCCTACAAGAAAGAAAAGCAGTCTCTGATGTGTTCCTTTGTTGCTCTAATTCACAGAGAGTGTCAAATGCATACAGTAGTTTGCTTCAGGCTGTTGATGAGATGTGGATGGATGACTGTGCATGTTCACACTCCATACAATATCCACCCACTCCACCGACCCAGAAAGCTCTCGAGTACGAATATTAAAGTATTGATGTTTTTTCAATGATTGATACAAATCTTTCCAAATAAGTGTACAGTACCATGCAATTCCAGATGATTGATCAGGTGTGTGCACGTGTGTGTGCGTGGGAAATTTCTCTTGAGAAATGCTCACTATGTTTCGTGTTTTCTTTCCTCTCACTTGAAATTGCTTTCACATGTCTAGACAATTATTCAAGTCACAAGTGGCAGAATCGAAGGATTAAAATCACTTACAAAGCATATGACATAACAGACAAGTGTTTGGAGTGTACTACATCAACATTTGTACCAGTCTATCATACATATTGTATACAAATATCGGTGTCATATTATATGGTGATGGGTGCCACAAATCTACATCTACAAGCCCTAAGAAACATTGCATCACCATGTGTTGTGTGACAATGCACAAAGTAAACACAATGACACACAACGGCAGACTGCGACACTCACAACACGGAGCACTGCAACACCTTGATCTTGTATCTGCTATATTGTTTTTTTATTATTATTATTATTATTACATTAAGGCAGCATTTACTACGGTGATAGAAATGCAAATGCCCCTTTCCAGGCATTCAGGAGAATTTCTTCTTCCGGACTCTCCTGAACTTGAACGCAGCATTTTGCGTTCATTTTTCACTTGTACTATGTGTTGAAATCCATGTTGTACACCACATCTTCAGTAGCGCTAAAGAGTGCTGGGGTCACGCCCCGAAAATAGCGTGTTGCGCTGCGAAGCGTTGAGAGCTTGTAATGTAGGTCCTCTGTTTTCGATTAAAAACAAATTGCCAAGAATTCCAGACCCTGCCTCAGTAAGATTCTCTGCACATCCCCTGGCCCGCAACACCATGAACTATAAACTAGGCATGACCCTCTGGGAAGCTCTGGCAGGATCCAGTCCCTGGCTAAAACGGGGCACAATGTGTCTCTTAAGGGTAGTGGATATTAAGTACTCCATCACTTCTTTGGCACACGTGTTGCAGGGTTCCAACATAAATCCCGGTTAATTTCCCACCACCGTGCTTCACGTGAGTCGAACAAGTACGCGTTTACCTGCCTGTCCGTCTGCCACTCCGGCTGCGACTGGTTCGTCAGTGGTCACATTAAGCCAATGCGGGGGAACGACACATCTCACAGATCCTTATCAGATTAATGCCGACAAATACCATTACAAATCTGCCGCCCCGGCTTCCTCTCTCCTCCTCCCTCGCCATGTGCTGCGGTACACATTAATCAGTGGCCAATGGAGATGTTTTTACGAGGCATTAATCACAGCTGAGGGAGAGCGAGAGATGACTGGGCACGGAGGTGACAGGTTTGGACTCGGAATGGCAACCTATCTTTCATCTCCATTGCTCGGTGGGCAGGTATAATGAAGCTGTCGTTTGACAAATGTTAATTTATTGGTTCGTTGTCTGTAGGCACGGTGTCTCAGCAGGAGATAAAGAAGCAAGAAAAAGATAGATGATGGTCTTGGCTACAAGGGTTGAGTGTCAATTCACTTCCAGGATGTGTTGTATTTAAAATTCACGCGGTGGAATGTCTGTACTGAGAAAATGTTATGTTTGACCGAAACATGATGAAGAATTAGGGTTGTAGCACTACTATAGTAGGAATTGCAGTTTGTTTGTGTGTGTATGTTTTGAATTGAAAGGGAATTGAGTGGCACCCAGATGGCATGTTGTTCCTCTGATGAGGCTGCTTGGCGTAATGGCTCAGACATTAGTCAGCAATGCATTGTGTGCCACACTACTGATGGAAAATGGTCCTCCTTACTGAAAAGATGTGAGCGACACATTATGGGGATGTCAATGGAAAGAAACATGTTTTGTGAATGATGTTTTTGAGTATGTTGCCTGCCAATTTAAAGGCTCACTGTGTATCATTGTGTAAGTATGAGAGATTCTCCATATGAGATCAAGAAGGGAAGGATTTTAGTTAATTACTGTGCTGTGACATTAGCTCAAGTTCAATGGATGGATTCCTCACCCTTTAATAGCTTTATGTTTGTGTGTTATCAGATGAGGTTATGCAACCTCATTTAAATCTCATGCCCTTCCTATGTCATGGCTCATTAGTGGAAATGTGCATAATCCATGTCAAAGCACTTTCTGGTTATGACCTTTCAACTCCCAAAGCTATTGTTTACTCTGTGCTAATGAGTTCATTAGATGCAAAGCCTACCTTTAGTAAGTTAACAGACTGCCACAAAACAATTGTGGGTAAAGTACAATTAAGCAGTTCCAATTCAACTCCCATGTTTGGTTTGGCATTTGTTCATTATACTCCCCATTAATTATGAACTTAATTAAGGCTGTAATGATTTCATTTCAAACTAGTGCTGATACTAATATTGTATAAATTAAAGCAGGAAACAAATTATGCAGCTAGGTATTTTGTGTGACAACCAGTTTAGACAAATCATTCAGTTTATAAATGAGTTTGTGTTTATAATTTACTTAGCATAATGTAATTACATTACAGTACTACAATTAGCATAAAAAATATGTATTGTGTGTGTGTGTGCGTGCGTGCGTGCGCGCGCAGGGCTGGGTGACATGATATGCTTGTTGTCTCATGAGGACACATGCCTTCACTTTGTGGATATAATCTTGATGCACCGTTAAATGTGTGTCCTGTATTTTTTGTGGACATAAATAAATCATTAAAATTGTTACAAAGATAAGCTTGTGCTTATTGAAGTGGTTAATAAAGCACTGCGCCGAACTACTCAAAACCACAGCAGGAGTGTGTCTTCCCATAGAGAGAGAACAACCGATGAATCAATATTTTTTCCTTCCCGAGCAGCAGTTTCTCCTCCCTGGGCTTGTCTTAGCATTGCCTCCCTCCTTCTGTATCATTCCTAGTCTCCAGCTTAGAGAGAGGAGAGAGGGAGAGAGCAGTGAAGTGGGTCACCCAATGAGCAAGGGGGAAGACTAGCGAAGTGTATAGCTATCATGCCGTATGTGAGCCAACGTGAGGCCTGAGCGCCTGCTGAGGCTGTAATGGCTGTAGTCCCAGCGCCCTGGGGAGCAATGCAGACCGTGGACCAAAAAAAAAACGGTCTCTGTATTTTGGGCCGCCTCTACGCTGTCTGTACAGGAACGCCACAAACTGAGCTATGGTTCCTTTCTACTGTGCAGGATACATGTCTGCTCTGCTGCTGTCACTTTATGTGGTTCTATTTGCTAACAACGCTCTGCTCAGGTTTGACAGTTTTGTGTACACTTTATGTGGTTTCTATTTGCTAACAACGCTCTGCTCAGGTTTGACAGTTTTGCTTGCGTGCGTGCGTGCGTGCGTGCGTGCGTGCGTGCGTGCGTGCGTGCGTGCGT
>OOFJ01099256.1:0-19418 GCA_900323375.1 Benthosema glaciale
ATGGTGTTGTGGAATGCTTCATGTGAGGCTGAGATGTTTGACAAGGGGTTCTGTAAGAGGGGATCCATGGTAGGGAGATACTGTTCCCCTGGAGAGTGCAACAGTGACTGGAGATGTCAAAACATCTTGCAATTTCTGTATACTTTCATTCAATGTTGAAGACCTGTGAAGAGAGAGGGAAGATTATAGGGCCAATGGCAGAAGATATCCTTTTCCACTTTCCAATAGTGAAGAATTTTGATAAGAAGATTTATTTTTGACACCACTCCTACAACCAGCTTTGGTGTCCACCCGAAACGTCCCGTGTCACACCCTGTCCACCGTAGACAGGTATGAAGTCATTTGAGTTCAAACGGGTAGGAATCATTACATAAGAGTCATGTGAAGACTAGAGAATCAATCACAAGTACGCCAGTCCGTATAAGACCTCACACCACTCAGTTCACACGGGTGTGATTTTTATTAATACTAGGTCTGGTGTTGCTACTATGTGCCCTGGTGTGTGCGTGCACGTAACATTCTGTCCACATTTATTCATAGCCCAATTTAAAGCAAGACACACGCACGTACGTACGTACGTACGTACGCACACTGTGTGTGTGTGAGTGTGTGTGTCTCACAACACCATGCCTGCACGGCTAGTTTAATTAAAATGCAAATAATCATCATCATCATCATCATAACTCTGGTTGAGAAGCTGCTTCTTAAATTTCAATGTCTAACAAGTTCTAAACAGAGATATTCAATAAAATATGAATACATGTAATAACTTGTTCTAAACAGCACCGGCACATAATAAGTAATGTCCTCCTCACCTTGATGCACACTTGACAGTCTCCCTTTCACAACGAAAAGTCCCTCCGTTTGTTCATTGATGGAATGGAGAGGCAGTGGGCACACATTAAGATTTTACGTAAAAATAAAAAGCACAGGGACCAGTGCGTGTGCTGCAGAGCCAACGATAAGTGACCATAGCGGAGCTAGGATGCTGTTGCACACTTCTGATGCAGCAGCACTGTCAGGTCTCCAAGCGCAAACAGTGTGTGTGGTGATGGTTGCGTAATTGAGAGTGAGACGTTATTGAAGGGGATGCGGTTGGCTGGCATTCAGTATGCATGACTGCTACAACCTTATATGGTGTCTAGGCTAAAAGTAGTAGATAGTAACGAAAATGTAAATATAGATTACAGTGACTGAAGAATAGGGCAAGCATAAAACTTCAGGGTGGCATAGGCCAAAAACCTCCTACAACAAAAAAACTAAACTAAAAACAAATACAAAATAGAATAAATATGTTTGTCTCATTTGTTTAGGCTTATCTTTATCTATTATAGGACGGGGGAGCTGCCATGGCTCTCTCATTGCAGATGAATATGTGAAGAATAGACTTTTATCAAACCTTACTAAAACAAATATGTAGCACTTGAAGCAAAGACTAGTGGTACAGACTTGTAGCAAAAACCAAACGTATTTTGCACTGGTAGACACACCACCGGCTGTCACTCAAAGACTCAGATATTGAACAGGTTTAAGAGGCACCTGAGTGTGCAAGCTGGGATTACTGAAACCCCCCCAAAAATAAATAAATAAAATAAAATAATCATATAATCATAATAATAATAACATTTAATCATTTAAATCTTGTACATTCTCAGTGAACTTTAAAAGGGCATCTGAAATGCATGCAATCTTTCTTGCTCTTTATGAGAATCTGTAATAGTAGAAAGAAAAAGCATTTGATTTTATACTTGAAAGTCTTAAAAATCCAGCTGTGTTAGAAAATTAAAGTGTTAGAAATCCAGAGCCTCTGTAATCCTCTCAGTCAAAATGCATTATCATTCAAGGTGATATTAGACTTTCAAACATCATACTGTATGCATGAACATCAAAGCTTCTCCACTCTTCCTCAGATGCACTTCAAACCTATTTCCTAACTTTCACAAACAGATATGCTGAATAAAAATATCCTTCCATTTACCTCAAAGTACAGAGGCAGCTTGGACCAAAAATATCTGTGCCCATCTTTGATGTATGCTTATGCTTATAGATTAAATAGGGATTCAAGTTTTAATTTGTCACATATGCTCATATGTTGGTGTGGCAGACTCCACCAGACTGTGGCAACACTGTCCAACCAAAATGAGTTCAATGTTCAAGGAGTTTGGTTGTCATTCCACAGAACAATATTATTTACCCATGTCATGGCAATTGCACATGCCTCCTAAACAAAAAACCTTGGCTCGAATAGCACATATAAAAAAAGCCATGTAAAAAGGAAGGCAGTAGGAAGGCAATACCCCAAAACCCCTTAAAGTACCCAAAACGGTGTACCCATAAGTGCCCGGTATGCATTGCACACGCATAAAGTGAGTGGCAGATTGAGTGGCAAAGTGCATGGAAAGGTTTCTGTTTGGACATGGGCTGTTAAAGTAAGTATATATATTTTTTTGGGGTCTTTTTTGCCTTTATTGATAGTACAGTAGCTTGACAGGAAAGGGGGAGAGAGATGGGGGGAAGACAAAGTCCGTCGGGATCGGGAATCGAACCCACGGCACGCCGCCAGGCCTGCAGCTCCGGTGCCCAGGCAGTTAGCCAATTGAACCCTTGATGTTGAGTGCCAAGCAGGGAGGTATTGGTTCCATTTTTAGAGTCTTTGGTATGACCCGGCCGGGGCGCGAACTCCGGCCTCCCAGTCTCAGGGCGGACACTCTAACCACAAGCCACTGACTGAGCTGGTAGAAAGAAGTTTTTGAGGGGCACAAGCCCCATATGGCTTTAATGTTTGCTTTTCAACGATGTTTGTTTAAGAAAACGCCATAGACAATAAAGACAAATCTTATGTTTGTTTTGAGGCCGAAAAACAAACATTATCACCCGTTGCTTAAACAAACGTTATGTTGTAAATTAATGATGTTGTAAGATGATAAGAGCGCCCCTCACTTCACACGTGTGTGATTTTTATTTTCCACTTAGGTGTTAGTATGACCTACCGTAAATCTGTTAGCCCAAAGTAGCCTATATGAGCTCATAACGCATTGCTCCGCAGCACACTATGATCTTGTAGATTGGCTATTTTTGCTGAATGTTCCCCCATAATAAGGTTGCTAAATTTCAGACTGGTGTCATGCTGTTTTATTCGATTGAATGCCAAGTAAATCACATCAACAACATAAAGAATCCAATAACTCATGTGAATTCAGCTGCTCTAGCTATTAGTTCCTATTATATTGCCATTTATGTTGTGTGTGCTTTGTTTACTTCTTTTTAACCCTAAACCATTCTAACCAATTACAACTGTCATGCTCGAAGTTCTGTTTTAGTTTTATGCACCTACTGTACCAGGCCAAATTGGACATAGAAATTTGTATTCAATAATCTGCCTGCCTGGTTAGATGAAGGTTCGTTTGTTCGTTTGTTCGTTCGTGTAGGGCTACACAGGCAATTTGGACATCAGCCAAGAAGTGGTATCATCGAGGGTTAGTTGAGGGAGAGTTGATGGACTTCCTCAACTTGGATGTGGATTTGGACCATTGGTTGTTCCAGCAGTCCACCATCCAGGGTGTGGAGTGGGGCTCATGGAAAGGAGTCTCCTAGCCTCGGTGGAGAAGTGTTTGCGCTTCAGTCTCTGGTTGGCGTAATCAGAAGGTGGGGGAATCAGGCTTTTTGGCTCCTCTGCACTCTTGCAGGCCAGTTTCACGGTCAAGAGGTTTGACGGAGCTCTGGAGGTTAAATGTTAATGTTAAATCAAAATAAAACAATTTAATATATATCAGTATTACTCACTAAGAGAATGAAACCATAGTTTTCCAATAGGGCAGAGTATATTCAGATTGTTCAAGATCAGGTACTACAGTATCTCTAGTTTCCAACCCCCACAGTGTAATGAAAAAGTACCCAAATTAAGACCTTAACATTTCCCTTATAACCTTTTCAAAAACCTCCCAGTTGTATTTAGTCTTTAAACCTGATATAAATGAGATGCAGACACTGTAGAATAAGTAAAATAAATAAATAAAATAATAATAATAATTGAAGTAAGTTGTATTACAAGATTCAGAAATACATTCCATAGCTCAAAGTATAAAATCAAGTAAGAAAGTTAAATAATTATTTATAATCCATACAATTAAAGATGAGATCTCACCAAATTCTTGGTGAGATCTCATCTTGAATGTGTAAGCTCAGGCATGGTGCCATTACAAAATCAAATACATAGAGAAAACAAAGACAAAGTTCAGCTCAAAACAATATATATTTATAGTGTTCTGGCATAGAGGATTGCATCTTGTGCCAGAAAAAAAAAATCAATGAATTAAAAAGAAATCAATAAATGTGTGGGCTCAAGTGACAGCCTGTCTCCAGACTGTTTTGGGGACAAGTCACATTGCACCCCTGGCAGGCTGTTTTTTGGTAGTTTTCATATTTATCTAAAACATTCAATGGGCAGAGGGATACAACTGATACAAGAATAAGAAAAAATATATTCTGTATATTCAAAGATATATATCAGATATATCAGATACAGGTTGTAAGGTTGCCCGAACGGCCCAGGCTCCAAGAACAGTCAGAAATGTAGTTAAAGGATTTTATTTTCCCTCAAACTCCTCCAAAGTGCAAACAGTTCAGTGCAATACGAACATTCTCAATAGCAAACCATAATACTGGCAACAGAAATAAGAAATCACAAAAAGGACAAATAAATACTTAGGCAACACGACTTAACAAACCCAAACAGGATGAGAGTTCTCTTGAGGCTATAGAGGGTATTCCTGGCCCCAACCCCTACTTCCTCTCTGCCTTCTTTTCTCTGAGTGCTAGTGCTGGAGACCTGTTGCCTTCAAAGTGATTCTCAAGTTTATGGATTCTCCTACTTGATCAGACGTGTTTGTTTTATTATTTAACTATTAATAATGCAACAACCTATTTGAGCACAGAGAATATCATTGGTCACACAATGCCCTCTAACTCTCCCTCAGGGATGTTCTCTGTGGCAAACACTCTGATGTTGATGGTTCTCAAAAAACAACTTTAAAACATTAGTCCTTTTGTTATAGAAAGCAATTTCAAGTTAAATGTATATAGGTTGCTCCGTGACACAGGTCCTTAGTACCTAGGTGGGTTTCTGCATTAGCAAGGTCCAGTTCTATGAAGATAGGATGGAAATGGATGACGTGGATGTGAGTTATGTGAGCCCTTACTGTGTTAGACACAACAAGTGTTCAAATAGCTATTCATCAGCTGCTGTGGATACCAAGTTCCCTTTATTGGTCATCTTATGACATAAATCTGTTTGACACATAGATGATTTGCTCAGTTTACTACTTTGTTTGACAATAATAAATTCAGCTTAACAGGTCCATAGGCTCAGATAAGGAAAGGTCATATAGAATGTAAAAAAAATCACGACATCTGGAACATTTAACACATGCATGCATGCATGTATCCACTTTTGTGAGACAATATGACAGATACTGGTTTGGTACGTCCAATACACATTTGAAGTTAAACTGCAATTAGACAGTGTTAGTCAAACTCTTGAGTACTTGAGAGTACATAACCGTTACAGTCATGTACTCTCAAGTACTCAAGAGTTTACTTATAAGAGTAGGCTACTTATTTTTCACCATTTTTTGCCTACGGTTCTAAAACTAGAAACGGATGGTAATGTGTTCTATAGAGGACTCAAACTATGGTTGAAATCAGATCAACTGTGCTCACACGTATAGATCTTGACTGGTTACCAGAATGACTATGTTTACTTTTGTATTGGAGGTTATGTAATGTGTATTGTAATTTTGCTGTAAATTACTCAATGTATTTCTTATTTTGTACTTGATTGGGTGTTTTTTAAGAAAACTATAGTGTCATTGTATTTTTTAGAAAAGTCTCCTGTGGACAAGTGGTGAAAACTAGCACCTGTGCTAACACACTGTAAACGATGCATCTACGAGTTGTACAATTGTGCAATGAGCAATGTAATTGTTATGTCCATATCAAATAAATAAACATAAACATAAACATTTTTCAGTAGCCTACTTATTTCAAGTTATTTCACATTTCAACATGTTTGGGATCATTTTAACATCGTGGCGTTTGTGAGCTCCCCAGTTTGTTTGTTTGTTAGTTAATTTGCTTGACTCAAAACATTACCTCAAAAATGTTTGAAAGTGAAATATCCCATTATCCACTCCTCCTCAAAGGCATATTTGTACTTTTTAATTATTATTTTAACATTTGAGGTACATTTGAGGAGATTTTGATTATTAATACAAAACATATACATTAACCACTACTCAAGCACTATTTTGTACTAGTTCTTCTTCCACCATGGTATTATTGGCAGTGTTTGTGAGTGCCGTTGGATCATGTCCTAGTAGTCCATGCATTAGCTACCCCTGCTGGTTAGTTGCAGCAGTGGCGTAAGAAGAATTCACTCTGCCACAAGGTATGGAAATACTCTGCTAGTAAAGATCCTGTATTCAAATGTTGCTTGAGTAAATGTATAAAGTATAAACATTTAGGGAAAACTGGCAGAAAAAGACTCGCTCGCCGCATGCCTCGCTGCATGCCACAATCCAGTTCCTGTAGTAGGCATGTAACGATTTATCGCAAATCGATTTAAATCGATTCAAACTGTGTCTAATGTTTTATGACTTGTACGAGCACACAGAACATGGATGACTTAGGCGCTGTACACACATAAAGAACACATGTTCTGTGCTCCGTACGAGTTTCATGGCCGCCTCAATGCTTTTCCAATGGAAGTCACGTGGTTTGACCAAACATTTGTGTTTCGTTGCCCCCCTCCCCCCAATCAAACACAAGTGTTTGGTCAAACCACGTGACTTCCATTGGAAAAGCATTGAGGCGAAAGGGATTTGTGTTCAAACAGCCCTCCATGCATCAAAAACAGCAGCAATCAGTCCAGTCCAGAGACTGATGATGTGCAACAGCTGTGTGTGAAGTGCAGCTGGAACGTAGCTCGGCTGTTTCATTGTTTCATCTGATTGGAGTCATGATCCCTCTATCTGCCTGCAGCCAATGTGATGTTTTGGATAATAACTGTGCTAGGTCTGAGTCTGCTCCGAACCCTGTCTGGATTAAATTCATCAAACCCTAGGTGACATTTAGGGTGCGTTCGGAAATGCACACCGGGAATGCAGTGAGCTTTTTGAGTGTGGTGGGCGGTGACGTCACAGAGTGCGTTCAGGGTGCCTTATTTACGAACGACCAGGCAATCACACCATTCACACGAATCACACCGGCCAGCCCCAACTTCGGGGTAGGGTTGCTGAGTGCGCCCACTCAACGACCACGCACCGACTGCACTGAATAAACGAACGACAACAGAGCACACCAGTGCGTTCCGCATTTCCGAACGTGCCCTTAATTAGGTGTCCCTTAATTAAGTGTCACCTAATTAAATGTCACCTAGGGTTTGATTAATTTAATTCAGACATAGGCTGTTACACAACCAATTAGTCAAAGTCTGCAATTAAGCTCAAACTGCCTCGCAATCGTTTTGTTTTTATAAATAATTAAATACAAAATTAAAATGTTGAAAATGTTTGAGAATTTAATTGCCCAGAATTGGGACACCACTATCAAACATAAATATCAAACATATGAGACAGATAGGACTACATAAAACACAAGGAAATGTGTGTTCATTGTCAAGGTCATTTTCACACGATTTGCAGAGTCAGCACTAGTCTATAATGGTTTGTGCTTGTCATGGGGAGGAAGTCCCTGGTTGCAATGTCAGTAGGTTTTACACTCCATCCAATTGTACACGAAAAATGTATTCCAGGCTGGTCCACAGTAAAACATGGCTTCTAATGGGCCAGTTTGAATGATTGTGGTCAGTGCCAATGCCTCAAGCTATCGTTGTAAATAAAACATAACTTGTTTCTTTCCTTGTTCAAAAGTGTTGCATTTTGTTGGACCACATGCAGCCAGATCCAGTTCAAGATAAATATATAAAAGATGATACTTTCTTTCTAGCAATCAGTGTACACCAGTGTATACGCTCAGACCAATATTTCAGTCAACTACTGGCTGATGATTTACACAATCTTGTCCAAATGGTTGCCATTAGTCTTGCTTGCTTGTCTGAAACGCTGCCCTTTCCCATGACTTGCAGGCTATTTCTCATTTCTTGACATGGCAGCACACCTGTTTTGATTACATCTATTCACTGCGCTATAAAAATGTTGATGACGGTGTACAAGTAGTAGAGTAGTAATTCAGAATTGAATTACATTTATTGCCTTCAGATGTTTCTGATTACCATTGTGTGGAAGAGCTTCTAGGCTACAGCGGATCCAAGCAGTGTTACACTTAGGTTGCGTAACTTATGTGTGAGACGCACAGTAGGGCAGTGGTTCCCAAACTTTTTTTAGCTCAAGTTTGCCCGGGACCCAAACTTAAATAGCAGACCTACAATCTCACCACACGTTGCTTTGCACCGTGTTGTGACTTTGTAAATCGTCTATTTTCACAATCTTAAACGTTTACAATTTTAAATATTTATTTAAAAATATGAGTGAAAGGTGAAATATGAGTTATTTATGAATGATACATATACAACATCTGATTCCGAGTTTTTAAAAAAAATGGCCACCACTGCCCTGCCCTATAGGGTATACTGCATACAAAAAGACCACATCCACCATCTTGATAGACTTGGTATATTGAACAGATTTATTTTCTCTCTTTTTTCCCTGTTTACTAAAGAGCTGGGGAGACTGGTATTACTAAACAAACACTATAGTGTTCTTTAAGTAGAGTCCATCATGGATGCTTCCAAATGAAACCGCTTATACAGTTCCATTACTCTGAGTATGATGGTCCTTGGAAATCTTCAATCATGTTTGCTATCAGAATATAGAGCGGTTTACAGTAACACTTATTTCACCAAAAACAGTATCACTTACACCCCCTTAATAGCAAACATTTTGGTCACATTTCCTATAAAGCCCATGTCTATAGTGCATTGTGTTTATAATGGATTCTACATCAGCTTTAAAGTCTTAATATGGGCTTATCACTCATCACATTGTCAGCGTTCCGGTAGTCAATGAATCCAACCAGCTAGCTGATTAAGAAAAAGCATTAACAACTCTGGATTATCTGGATGCTGGATGTTTAATTATTTTTTAGAATCAGGAGGGTCAAGCCACGTACAGGTGACAAAATATGGCTGTACAATAGAATAAATAATTCAAAAATCTTTATTGTGTCAGTAGACACAATTACAAATTTACCAAGCATTACATGATATTTAACCTGTATTTGATTTTTTGAATACTTTATTAACAGTTAATGCTATAACACAAAACGTTGTAATGGCTTTTTTCCATTGTCAATTACTTACTGTAGTTCCAATATTGATTCTTTTTTTTCACTATCATGCAGAGACAATTGTCTCGCCCACACATTTCCGCCGGAAAAGAAAACATTGGCTCGATACAGTTGTACAGTATGAGGCATTGTCTCACATGCAAACGCTTTACAATGCACAATGCCTGTCATACTGCCAAGGGTGATTTGTCGACTTGCCTGTGTGATGCACACAGCATATCAATATTTGATCTGATAACATGTAGATAACAATCCACACCTTTATTGTTGGAACCGCCTCATATATTACACTCACATGAGGCTGAGTGCGTCACAGGATTTTAACAAATCCACTATGAATTTAGGATTTTTTTCTCTATCGATTTCAATTGAGATATTTGCTCATAAGACAGCATTAATATCTAACATAAACTGGATATTCCAGATCTTAGGGACCATGACGGCATGACTATAGACACAGCCACCCTTCTGGGTTAAGGAAGGGGGCCTTATCTGAGGGTTTGGTGCATAAGGAGGTAGACTGTCAATTAAGTTGTATGGGGAACAGTTCCAACACCCCAAAAAAGTGATCATAACACCTTAATGCCAATTCTAAAGTGAACTGAATTCTAGGGAAAATATGCAAATACCGGTATAGAAGTTTTGTTTTCCCTGATGTAATACGACTTGTTTCAGTGACAACCTCACAACCTTTTGAATCATATTAAATAATGAATAATATAACCAATAACCGAAGAACCATAAGGTTAATTTGTTTAACATGTGCAGTAAGAGGACCAAGGCCAAGAGACCTTGTTGAGCCAACAAAAAAAAATCTCCATTGTAATTTAGTTTGTCTCCAACATTTCATTGGCTATGACAAACACAAGCCAACAGGTTTCGACCTCTCAGTCTTCATCAGGGCAAGAACTGATTTGATTGGCTATGTCGTCAGGCAACTTTGTTGTGCCACAGATAGAAAGTCCATTAATCTTTCCCATAGAGATTTCCAAAAATCATCTGATCTGACCTCAAACCTCAAACCCTTAGATCTCCATATATGGATATGAGAACCGGTTCTGACATTAATTTCTTCGATGTCTCCCTTTTGACCGATATCTGTCCATTCAAACTGTAGATGGGCCTGCCCCAAAGTTATTAGTGCAGCTGCGCCCGGCAGGCGGCGAAAACTAGAGTTCTCAACAGGCCCGAAAATGTAGGCCCAGCCCTACCTGGGCCTACATTTTCGGGAAAAAACTACTACGACTACTCATTAACCTGTGAGAAAAACCAGACATCCAGTACACGTCTCGCCCTTAGGCGTCTTACTGGTTGTTATTATTATTATTATTAGTAGTAGTAGTTGTAGTAGTAGTAGGAGTTGTAGTAGTAGTAGTAGTAGTAGTAATAGTAGTAGTAGTTGGAGTTGGAGTTGGAGTTGGAGTTGTAGTAGTAGTAGTATTCTACTAGTCTACTCACTTCAGGCCAGCAGTGAGGGTGGGAGTGACACAGTACACATGGACATGGGAGTTATTGGGGATGTTATTTTTGGTAGACAGTTGTTTATTAATTGGGTGAGTAATAGTGTCTATGAACAATGAACTCCTCTGGCCCATAATGGCACCTTGTTCAACTCAAGGTTACTGTTTAACCTACAGTACAGTATGCCCGTCTGAGGTGTGGTCATCCTGTCAGACACAGAGCAAGGGAGATGGATATCCAGGCAGTCATAAAAGCATCAGATTGGGGATGAGGTCAGAGCAGGATTTATGAATCCCCTTTAGTGACGCAGTAAAATACACACTAGTAACAAACAAGAAACCTACTACGACTACTCATTAACCTGTGAGAAAAACTTGACAGCCAGCCAGTGGGACAGAAATGTTTAAAAGGCTGTCCGGAGGTCAGAGAAAGCAAAGACTGAGCTGACCTAGCATCTGTTGCAACACCAACACCAGCACAAACAAGGGGGAAAAAGCTCAAGCAAACCAAACAACATGAAGACCAACATGCTCTCTGCCATTGCTTTCCTAATCCTGGCTTTCACCTTGACTTCTGATGCAGTCCAGGTCCAAGTAAGTGCAGTCTTGTTCTGTGGTCAAATTAATACCTAGCGAAACTAGAGTCATGATGGCCACCATTGGCCGATACTTCAGATATCATTGGAAACATTGATTGGCAGGGATGCTAAACTGCACACTGTACAGTTAATAATGGCATGTTCCTCTGTTTAGCACTGAATTCCAACAGTCACAGACATAAAACATCTGCCATTGCTATGCATGTACTGCATATAGTTCTCTCTTTTGGCTCATAGTTGGATTGTGGAGCTCTCACCGCCAGCTCTTTGTCTATTTGTCTAGGAGGGCAACTTGTCATTCTCGCTGGAAGCTGTCAAACAGCTCCAAGAGCTCATGGACAGTAAGGCGGCCGAGCAACAAAGCCCCGGGCTGCGGACTGGCACTGATGTGTCTGTCTGCGCCGACCCTGCTCTTCCAGAAGAGTTCCTGCCCCTCTGCCAGCAGAGTGGAGCTTCCAACTCTCTATCCAGGCTAGGTGAGGTATTAGTGGTGCAAAGTACTGATTAGTGTTAGTACAATGTTGTACAATGCCGAGGTATGCAAACTTGCTACATACTACTGGCAAACTACTCGACGACATCTCAGAGGCAAATAACATACTTTTTAACCACCATCTTTTTGTGGTGAATTTGCTCTGTAGGCCTATATTTGTCCTGATGACGGTCTAAGCAAAGTTCTTTGTTTACCCAGGGTGAATGGACTAAGCTCGAGATGCTTATTTACAGCCAGACCCTGCATATTTCATAGAACATTTCATGGTAGAGGTCTAAGCATCGAAACATCACATCACACCCGTCATCAACTTTCAATTGTGATACTTCATCTATTAAAAATAGCTGATCTACAAGCTCACAACATATCAGGACTTGTGTTATTACTATACTTTTACTCCACCGTGAGGTATTACACTTGGAGTAACAGAGGGTGTACGTTTACTGACTGCTAATAATATATGAGCAGCTAATTGAATACTGATGCTTGAATCATACATTCATCAACATGTCCAAACTGACCGTAATCAAATGGTTTTGAACTGTGTCTAATTTGGGTGTTTTTACTCTTCCTACAGCAATGGTACCCATGGATGTCTGTGAGATCTGTGCCTTCGCTGCCTGCACTGGTTGTTAAGTTTACTGCCAACCCAGAAGGAAATGGAAAGCCATTTTTGCCATACTATAAGACTCAGATTTTCTCTACGCACTTATCTTTAGGTCTCTTTTTCAGTTGTGTATTTTATATTTGGAATTACATTTGTTACAGTTCTGTCTCAAAAAAATCTTTTTACACTTATTTCTTTTGTATTTTTGCATTAAAAAAAGGAAGTCTTTAAGTTTTTGTATGTGTGTTCATTCCAACAGTCACGTTTATTTTCCAAACATATTTGTCAAGGGAAGGTTTTGCTGAACACCGTTCTTTAAACCATAGGCCAGGGACGTGAACAGAGTGTTAGAAAGGCAGGGGCAGAAATCCTGTAAAAAAATAGCGAAAACAGGAGATCTACAAGCTCTCAATGTGTCGCAGCGTGACGCGTTGTGAGCTTGTAGATCTCCTGTTTTCGCTATTTTCGGGGCTCTTTAGCTAGTGGAGATGCGGTGTACATGGTTTTCTAAACTAATTTGTTCAACGCAAAATTCTGCGTTCCAAATTTAGGAGACTTTGGAAAATAATGTATTATCCTGAATGCAGACTTTGGGTATGGAAATGAAAGGAGGGGCATGTGCATTTCTTTCACCATAGTGAATGCTGTATTTGTGGTCCGGAAAGGGCAGTTGTTTTACAGACGGGTAAAAGGGCAGGGGCTGAAGCCCCCTTTGATGTCAATGTGTGCACGTCCCTGCCATAGGCTTTACTGATATGTCCATTGCTCTGTCGGGAGAGATAATCACAACTATGTCCAAACTACTAAGATGGCACGTCCAATCTTGCACCGTCTGCTTCAAATAACTTTATTCACATTATCAACCAGTAGGTGCACTACACCTGGGTCTCATCCATTCACACAGTACACAACACAACTCACATCATCAAACCGTGTGACTCCCATTGGAAAAGTATTGTGGTGGCCAAAAAAAAAGAAAAAAACATTAAATGAGAAAAAGAGGTTGCACATCAGCAATGGATTTGACACAGCAAAAAGGAACGATTACGCATTTCCTTCATCAGAGCAATGCAAAATATAGAATAAATATATTATCTTTCATAAGTTTATCCTGATTCATGAGTTGTCCTGACAAAACTTTCCCTCCTTTCACATCTGCACTCTATGTACTCCTCACTAACATCATAACTGTGTGCAAATATAAGGTTGTTAGAGTTTATTATCATGCCACATCCAGCAGGGTCTATAATGTCGTAAAAACGTCTTAACACCAGGCATTATAATTTATTTACACAGTTTCATATTACTCGCACTGTTTGCTTTTGCACAATACATCACTTTTCAGGAATTACACCTATGCTCTCTAAACTAATTTCTTCATATAGGCCTAAGTATACTTTTTTATATTGGCTTATTGCTCTTAATGCACATCCACTACTGGACACCTACAATATTCGCCTATGATACAGTATCAAGGCACATTGTGATATCACTCTCTGTTTGATCGAGTGAAACGTATGTAGTCTGTCAGTATCTACCTAACAGTTAGAAGTCCTGTTGCCCATGTGTTGTTGGTAGCTATGTATCCTGTTATTACTGTATAGTGAGACTGGTTTTCTGCATTTTGTGCATTCTTACTGTCCTTGATCAAGAAACAAGTGCCTTGCTTAAGGGCACTTCGTCTGTAGTTGTCAAGGAAGGAGGGCATTATTCATTCATGTATCTGATTGCATTAGGTCACTGAGTGATGCATCAACATCCCGGCCTACAAGAAGCTCAGGAATCACCTCAACAACTGCACAACTACTGGTTGCACTGACCGTCATCATGGAAACATCTGCTTTCAAATCTACAATTTGACCACCTTATTACCAACTTTTACTTAATCACTCAGTGGAGGATCAGCACCAATACAACACCTGGACAACGAGGAAGGTATACATCATTGGAATAATGACTTCCTAACCGTCAGCATCTGTCTGGCCCCTCTCTACCACTCACAATGAGCATCATGCACCCATAAAACGGTGTGCAGCGCTCTTTCTTGCCTATTCCCACACTACTGACAGCCACTGCCGAATCAACTCCATCTAAGTGCCCCTGGCGCGCCACTACACCAAATCAAAGGAACCATGCATAACACAATCAAGAACAACACTTTTTGCTTTTGTGCGCCCTGTGAATGAACGTTCAGTGCACTGCCAGCACTATCGCCACTGCTCCCATAGAGTTATAAGGCCCTGCAAGCTGTCTGCACTGACAGCACCACTGATATATGATTATGATGCAAATGTATGGACAAAACAACAGTTCCACGTATTTTCACAGACATAGGCCTAGCTGCTATACACATTCTACAGACTAAACCTGTTTATTAAACCTTGGGTTCACTGTTACAAATCACCACCACTCAAACAGCTCAACATACATTTTTTTCTGATTACTGTTGTTGTTGTTGTTGTTGTTGTTGTTGTTGTTGTTGTTGTTGTTGTGGGTATTAACTATTAATACTGTCTGTAATGTTTTATTTTTGCATAGCTATCCACCCATCTACAGACTGGAGTTTATATTTGTATCTGCATCCTTTGTTTTGCAACGTGTCTGAGCTGAGCTGTCTGTGTTTGTTTTGTCTTATCAGAAAATGGGGGCCGTAGGGGTGTCTGGGTGGATGTCAGGGATCTCCAGCGCTCTCCGTCTTCAGCTGTGTGTACGGTCGGTGTCGGTGAGTAGCAGGGTTTGGAAGCTGCAGCCAGCCCATTCCTTGATGTTGTCCATCCAGGACTTTCTCTGCCTGCCTCTTCTCCGCTTTCCCTCCACTGTCCCTCCTGTACAGGATGGTCTTTGGCAGTGAGGTATGCCTTGTGACATGATGACCACACAGGCCGGTTTGCGACGCTTTCCTGCCATGGGAACCCCACACCTGCCATTCGATTACTTAACCAGTCCACTTTTCATGTGCAATTCACCCTTCTGCAGTCATTTATGCTTGATTGTGTGCAAGTGTCACTCTCCGAGATAATCTTCTGCACAGAGTATAAATCAAGCTATACAACGCCATCACGGTAGGCCACTAAATCAACAACTTAATCATAGATTTAGAAATCTAGACAAAAACTAAAACATTTAAGATGACTAAAAATATGACTACAACTAAATTAAATTGTATTCAAAAAACTATGACTAAAACGTAATAATTAAATTAAAGAAACTGCAAAAATAAACACTGGACTCTTCGGTCCTCAGGCTCATTCACCTGCACCTGCTTTTAGGTCCTAATAGTCTTTATGTGCAAAGAAAAAATATTTTAATCCTTAAACTGTGCTGTTGTACGATCAACTTGACGACAGTATATTTTGTATTTTAATCTATTGAATTAGAGAGGAGTGCATGTGGTAGTGTCGTGGCAGAATATTCTGGTGTATTTGAATATTTCATGTGAGTGTTGCCTAACTGATTTTGTGTGTTTTGAAGAAAAGGGAAGATCATAAAATTGTCACGGAAACCCCTCACCCTAAATGACCTCATGTGGCACCCTGGAAAATATCACCATTGGCAAATATCCTGGCTATTTGAACAAGTGCTGTGTTAGCCTATACATATATTTACGGTATCATATATCAAACGGGTCGATAGCTAATATCTGTGGCAGATGAATGAGTGATGATATTTACTGGGATGTGTATGTGGAATGTAAGGTTAAGGGTGAAACAGAAAGTCAACAGTGGGACCTCTCAGAGGAAACAAACAGATTGACATCATAAAACAGAAAAAGAGGATCTTGCGGACATGGGATGCCTAATAATACCCCACCCCCACTACCCTAGATAAAAAGGCAGATCTGGATTCCATCCATCATAGAAGAGCCAGCTTTGAATCCTGCAACATCCCAAGAAGACGCCAAGCCTGAAAAATGAGAGCATTGATTGTTGTACTTGTGTTGATGTCATGTGCCCTGTGGGGATCCCAAGGTGTGGAGGTTATGGTGAGTATTAGAGTGCAACTTAATTTATGTTTTTTTTTTATTGACAAAAGAAGACTTTACATGAACATTATATTTGTACGTAATTATCTGTCCAAAGGACACACACAGATGAGCCTGAGACATATTACTTCCTTTGTAGTCCTTTTAGTGATTGGTGATTGTTAAAAACAAAAGAGTCACACATGCAACCTTCTGTAGAAGGGTAATACAATACACACAATCTTCATTCAGAGATAGATAGATAGATAGATAGATAGATAGATAGATAGATAGATAGATAGATAGATAGATAGATAGATAGATAGATAGATAGATAGATAGATAGATCACTTCCTGATAATTCCTACAAACTGCTTAATGGAATTGCATTGCATGAGCAGTATCCAGGACAGACTTATATCATGACCTTCCATACTGTACCAGTGTTCCACCAAGATATAGGTTAATTCACACAGTCTCTAAAAAATGCTATCGTTTTTCACCAGGTTGGAGAAAAGAGATTCCCTCTCGAAGCGGTGAAGCTGTTGAAAGAGATGGTGGACTTTGACGGACATGAGAACCCTAGTCTGGTTGAGACCAGTCTGGCGGCAACTGTCTGCGCCAACCCCGCATTGCCTGGGGTGTTTCAGCCAGTGTGCCAAGAAAAGGGGGCAGCTGTGATCTTCTCCAAGCTTGGTAAGTATTTGCTTGTTTTGCTATTAGTATGGGCAGTGAAATAAACCAAGGGGAATGAACAGACTACAAATGGGTAATTGTAAACATTTGCAAGCACACACACTCCAGATGGCCACATTGCATATACTGTCGCATCAAAAATCTACAATTTATTTGTACATTTGTATTTAATTTCAAATGCATTTAGTTACTGTATATATAGGTTACTTACTTAGTTATAATAACTTTATGAACTAAAATGCAAATATATTGGACATAAAAAATGGAAAAGACATTATATTCATCCAGCTACTAATATTAACTGAAGTATAAAGTGGGTCATGTTTGCATTTGGAATTGTAGCAGCTGAAATAAATAATATATCAATATTCTGATATTAACCTGCAGGCCCACATTAAGTGAAGGTGGGGGCCGCATGTGGCAGAGTTAGAAGAGTTTGGGCTCCAGTAGGTAGACAGGAAAGGGGAGAGAGATGGGGTGGAAGACTTACAGTAAAGGTTGTCGGGATAGGGACTTGAACCCTCGACACACTGTGGCGCTGGACTACCAGTTAGGTGCCTGGACCGCTGAGCCATGGCCCAGCTGGGACCACAATGTTGTCCTGAGCCCTATAGTACATTAGGTTAAACAGCCTGATGAAGAAACATTTTGATTCCAAATAAACAAACTAGACTTTTCTTTGCTTTTGAAGACGGTATGCAGGAGGGTTTTTTTCCCCCCTCTACGTCTATTATTCTAGACTAGCACCTGTCTGAGCACCTGTTGTGTGTGGAGACTACCAATTGTTTCCACACAGGGTGAAAGTCAAGTGCAATTAGATAGTTCGATTAGATAGAAGTGTTTACCATCGTATTATGTAGATCCTGTTGCCGCGGCTTAACCTCCAGAATGACTGTGGAATAGCAACAGCCAAGAGGCCAATGAAACGCTCAGTAAATAGTGTCTAGGGGGGGCATAAAACACTTTAGATAATGACAACATACCATTCAATGAGACTGATATACTTCAACATTGACATGAGGGCCATGATAACAGGGTTATCTATTCGAGGGTGATGATGATGAAGAAGGTATGATATATCTTTTATTTTATTTCATGTTAGACTGAGACATTGTGTTTTATTTGTGCCATATACATGTCCTACAGTGGATGTCATCAAGGCCGTGGATCCTTGTGAAATCTGTGCCAACCCGTCCTGCGTTGGCTGTCTGGAATGAGAATGCCATCTCAAGCCATGAAATGACCTGAGAGTCATCTCCGGGAGACACATGGCTTTTCCTTCATTGTTCCTCCCCCTCCAATCGCTATGTGTCGGTGGTACTGTGGAGGAGCATCAGGAATCGGGTCTAAAATCAAGGCTACTATTTTTGTTTAGTTTTCTTAAAAACGGACTGAATCTCCCAAATGTTTCCATTTCAAAGATCCCCCAGTTTACTATGCATTAGCCCACGGACCCCTAGCCTCGTAAACCAGCCCCTCCCCCTCGACAACATTTTGCATTCTGCCTGGGGGGAGAGTCTGGCCTGTTCCTAATAGAAATTCCTTAGCCCGGCATCAGATTCTGAGTCCGAGCTAAGGAGCCAATCAGCGACCGCGCTCAGGGCTCTGTTCCTTAGCTCGGACTCAGAATCTGATGCCGGGCTAAGGAGTTTCTATTAGGATTAGACCAGACTCACCCTCCAGGCAGCATGCAAAAATGCTGCCCAGCAGGGGGAGTCGGTTTACCCGGCTAACGGACCCCCATAACTCAGAGTGTAAAAATGGAACCAAATGAACCCATAATAAGGGTCCATTTGTACACTTAGTTACCCCACTTTGAGAACCACTGGTACTGTAATGGTGTTCAATGAATATCAACATGCCCATTTTCTGCACTGCACTGTACTGTACTAGTTTCTCTGAATATTAATTAATACGATCTTTATCTGGATAATGAAAATGTTTTCTTTTCTTTTACAACTTCTTAACAATAAAATAAGCTTTACGCTATCTTTGGTGCATGGAAGTGGATTTTAATTGTATATTGATTGAGAGGTCAGAGTCAACACTGATTGTTAATCAAAAAATAGTGTTCCATTTCAAGCAGTATGTGAATGTTGGCTGCCCTCTAGTGGTGTGTGATGTGTGCCTCCTAGACTGCCTACAGTACAGAAGACCCCAGAGTCACAAGGGTGAATCTCTCTCTCTCTCTCTCTCTCTCTCTCTCTCTCTCTCTCTCTCTCTCTCTCTCTCTCTCTCT
>OOFJ01099297.1:0-10046 GCA_900323375.1 Benthosema glaciale
CCAGACTTTTATTTCCAGGGAGGAAAAGAAAAGTCTGGGTCCGACAGGTCCTATTTTGGGCATACAGTTATGCTGCGCATTCCGTTATGCTGCGCATCCCTCACTCTTTGCTGATTTCTGATCGCCTTGACCTTGACCTTGACGCAGACACGCACACACGTACCTCCACACACTCCTCTCTCTCTCTGTCTGTCACTCTAATTAATTAGTATAATGTCGCACAGGTGCGTGTAGTTTCTCCCGGCGGATCCCGCCGGGAACTCCCTATGCCAGAAAAAGCAGTGTTGGGATCCAGTCTAAGGGTAGGGAGTCGGACTAATGACTGTCAGATTGTTAGTATGTCGCCGGAACTTATGCCTGTATACGCCCAATACAAATCACATTTTGGTGTTCAGGTGTCCAGTCTTGAGACACAACTTTAGTTTAGAAACTCAGAGTTGAATCGCATTTCATTTGGTTTAAATCAGTTTTAGTTTTTTTGCTGTTCAGACTTGACGAGACAAATCTGGATAGGCCAAAATTGGATTCAGGTTGCCAGTCTGAACATGGCCTCGTCTCTCAAGAATCAAATTAACACAGGATTTCACCATGCACTGCAAAGTAAACATGTCTAAACAGTTGTGTCTTTGTGTGTATTCATTAATGTAATAATCAACATCATTATCACAATATTCATTAAGTAATTGCCACAGAAAACAAATTCAAAGCCTTCATTGCATCTGCAATAAAGATAAAGACAATAAAGACAATCAACTGAATCGAAAAGGTTGTATGAACTTACCGGCTTTGTGCTCTATGGCGGCTCTCAGTATCTTATCACACGGTACCATTACACCCAGATCAATCACCCTGAAAGACACCCAGATCTATCACTCTCAAATAAGCGAAAGTCCGTATCTATCGATCTGAAAGACATGGTGGAACACACACACATCTATCATACAGAATAAGTTCTTTACCTGAAGTTGTTGCAGCCCAGTACCACGCCTACAATGTTCTTTCCGATGTCGTGGACGTCTCCTTTCACTGTCGCCAAGACAATGGTGCCCCGATATGGATCCTGTAGCAGGCAGACAGAATGTAATGCCTGATTTATATTATCCGTGGTACAAGGGTGCCTCATTGCTGGCAGATGCATTTAAGGATCACCTAGAGGCTCTAGGTGACACCGACTATCAATAACATAACTTGCTGCCGACTGACCATTTCCTCCATCGCCCCCGAGGCCTCCATCATCTGCGCTCTCTCCGTCTCCATGAAGGGGATCAGATAGCCCACAGCCTTCTTCATCACACGAGCCGACTTGATCACCTGCGTAAGACACATGCATATACATGTGAGTGACACAAGTGCAAATGCACATTCAGACGCAATGTATACAATTATTATTAGAAGGAGTTAGCGGAAACTCATTCTCTGTCCTGCTATACAGGCGTTTCAGAAATCACTTCAGGCTTTGGAAAATGACAGCAACTGAAACCCTTTTCAGAGTATTGGACAGGGTGGTTTACTATGCCAGTTTGTAAGGAAAGTAGGAAACATATTTTTTTTTACATTGCAAAACCAATACCAGTGTACACACAATTTACAATTTAGGCATTTAGCAGACGCTCTTAATCCAGAGCGACTTACATAAGCATGCACAAAATAAAAGCATGGTAATACATCATATACATACAAAGAAGTTAATGTGAATCAACCATAAGCTGAGAAAGTCACAGTAGAAAAGACTATACAGGCTTAATTATACTATGCATATATACTAACAGTGCTATGTTTACATGAAATGCTATAGGACTACATAAACTGCTATCTGAGTCTACATGAAAATGCTATCTAAGATACACACAGACACACAAATACATTTAACCACATATTGGTTATATTGTGAAAATAGGCAATCACTCAGTGAAAACGTCTATCTCACATTGACTGACTAAGCTGTGTGCGCTATGGTAGAACTCATTTGTACAACTTGAGTGTGTACCTGTGGGAGGAACATCTTGCCAGTTCCAAACAGGTCTCCAACCACCTTCATGCCATTCATCAGCGGACCCTCGATGATGTGGAGGGGCCGCGGGTAACGGTCCGCCTGAGACCGGCACTCTTCTGTGTCCCCCACCACGTATTTCTCTATACCCTGAACAAACATGAAGTGACCGGGAGTGAGGCTCTATGGATAGCTGTGTGTGTGCGTGTGTCTGTCTATCCCTCCATCCAACACTTTGTCCCAAACAACATGTTCAACTCTGGCGTCCCTCCTGTTTTTTTCTCCCCATCACAAACAGAGACCAGTTTCTAATTTCTGCATGTTAGGTTTGATCCACTGTGAGGTTGCTACAATCTAATAAATCGGCTACAGAAAAGAGGCCATGAATGAAGACATTACGAAAATGCGGAATACACAGAAAATCTGAAATAATGTTTTTAAAGGCAAACAGACAGAGGGGTACTTCTGCTTCATGAGTCGTAAGGGGATGCGTACTAAGATTAGACCCGCCATTAGAACGACATGCGGAAACAATGGTCGAACTACCGCTCGAACTGCGCTGCTCCCGTGCTCGTGGTTAGGGTTAGAGAATGGGTGTCAATGTCGGACTAATGACTGGTCTAACCAATGACTTGGTAAGCACAAGCTGTGTGGTTGGTTGACGGGTTGTCTTACTTTGACGAGAGCATACTCCAGTCTCTCTTCCACTGTCCCCTCTCTCCACTCGTCTGTCTGAACCACCTTCGTCCCTCCTCTGGCATGGTTCTGTAGACAACAACACAGGGTTCCTATACACATTTGGAATTGTGGAGGTTTTCCAGACTCTACTTTCAGGCCTGTGGGTCGCTCCCCGGGCAAGCTGCGGCCAAAAAAAACAAGGCGTCAGAGATAAAAAAGTGGACAGTTAAAGGGCCAGGCGGTGCTCTTCCGCTGGCAGGGGACTTGTACAATTGTGTGCCTTTGTGTGTTTGTGTGTACCTGCGCATATGCCAGCAGTTTCTCGGTAGCGTCAACATCTCTGTTCCAGATGAGGTTCTCACACATGAGCAGCAGATCTTTATCAATGTCATCATACACGGGTAGGTTCCCCGCATTCACTATGCCCATGTCCATGCCATCCTGGGGGCAAAGGTGAGAGCATAGCTTATCAACCCTTTAGGTTTGGAATTAAATATATTGTACAGATTGTTTCTTGTTTAGTTTAGTCTTAGTCTTGTAATGAAATTTGGATTGTACTTAAAACATGTTTATTCAAATTTGAGAAAGAGAGAAGCAACCACTCTCTGTGCATGCCTTCCTTCCTTCAAAAGTAATATACTAATATACATGTTTAAAGGTTGCTTTTCTCCATTAATGTATGCTTGGCTACAGCTCTCTAGCACTTTTGCTCAATCCACCTTTATAAGAGGAAACCATGTATAGTGGTGGTGGTGGCTGTACTTGTGTACAGTATATGCATGTGTGTTAGTGGTGCAGGGGTTGACACTAAGGTCTCAGAGGCACTTGCCCGTCGGGCAAGTACAGGTCATGTTCTACTTGCCCTCAGCTCATGGCCACTTGCCCCCAAAATATAGCGTACATTTTGCATTATTGTTCATTTTAACTAATTTTTTCTTTCTACTTGCATGCTTGAAATGTTTCCTTTCCCATTTGAAAACTATGTTTATTTTTTAAGTCACAGGAATCTGCTACGGTAAACAATCAAGTTATGTAAATCAGGGAACCCCCAGGGGTCCTTGAGGCGGTTCCAGGGGGGTCCCCAGCTAAATGATAGTTTGGAAACAAATGGACCCTTATGGGTCTGTAACTAATTAACATTGATTTTACAATATAAATCGGGTGTATCAGAGATAGAGATACCATTAAATGGGGGTCCGTAGACTAATGCATGTCAAACTGGGGTCCTTGAAATGAAATGGGTTGAGAATCACTGCTGGCATATGTTTTCAAATGGGGTCTGTGGGCTAATTAGTTAGTGCCAACTTGGGGGTCCTTGGCATGAAAACGTTTGATGTAAATACTAGAAAACTAGGGGCGGCTTGGGAGAGGCAGGGAGAGAGATAGAAAGCAAGACGCGGAGGCGGAGGGCAAATGACCACCGTACGTTCAAGATATCTCATGTTGTGTTTATAGCAAACTAAGACGGTTGTGTATCCCCACTCAAAATGCACACTTGCCCGTTCGGGCAACCAGGTAGGAACCTTCACTTGCCCGACCATTTTTTTTACTTGCCCCGGGCAAGCGGGCAAGTGTTAGTGTCAAGCCCTGTGGTGTGTGTGTACCTTGATAGCGTGGTATAAAAATGCTCCATGCATGGCTTCTCTGATGGCCTCCATCCCTCTGAAGGAGAATGACAGGTTGGACAGACCACCACTTACTCTGGCTCCCGGTAAGGTCTCCTAAACACACAGACACACACACGCCACAGAACCAAGGTTTTCATACCTCCTCCCTTGACGAAAGATGAGAGTGAAAGTGTCAAGTGCAGCCGTGGAATTTGAGGGCACCTGCCGGTCAATTTGGCAAAATATCCAATGGTGAGCCCTAATTTGCAGAACAGGTTACCGGAATAGCCAGTATGCCTACTGGCTTGAACGTTCCTCACCTGGCTACAGCTGAGTTTGTTGTCCAATTCCACTAAAAGATTGAGACTACTACAGAGTCTTTGTCATCCGATCATGACAGGGATCATTCATGTTTCTAGCTCACACGATCTCTATATTTCTTCAATGCATTAATCAATCACACTTACTACAAACACACATGGTTCAATAGGTGCGACTGGTGCGTGTAATGTAATGTGACACTACCTTAATAAGCCTGGTGGCACGGATAAAGTGGATGGCATAAGAACTGTGTTCTTCCATGCCCGTGCCGATGGTGAGGATGTTGGGGTCAAAGATGATGTCGTTGGGGTCAAACCCCACTTTGTCCACCAGCAGGTTGTAGGCTCGAGTACAGATCCGGACCTTATTTTCCGTGTCTGTCGCCTGCGAAATATTGGAAAAAGAAGAGAGCTTGTGTGTGCATTGCAACATGGTGTGTGAATGTTATGAAGAGCCCAATGGCAGCTCCATGCAGCTTCTATAGCGCGAGGGGACTTGATATCCATCTATTATTATTACAATTGAGAAGAGCACACCTTATATGCCGAAGTGCCGTTTAAGACTGTGCTTTGTGGCTGTGATACATCACTGACTTTACCTCTGCGTTTTCAACCCAGCTTTGTGGCTGCAGTTTCCCTTTCTGTGATGCGATGGAGCGATTATTGCGGTTTGCACGGAAAAAACACGGTCAGTGGCCAAAGTCACTTCGCTGTCTGCCTTCGTTCAAAATGTACGCTTTGTGTCTCTCACTCGGATACACGATATTCACGGAAAAACAACAACAACACGGTCGTGTGGCATTAGACGTGAGCGTGCCACACGCATGTGTGCTTCTAGTACAAATATATTCCCCAACCATGATGAGCATGTACAGTTTGTACACCCCCTGGACTAGTAATTCTGCACTCCTTTCACTGGGAATGTAAAACTCAAATGTAAGATTTAACTTCCCTGAACCTGGTGTGCATTGTGCACACGTCCATTCCATCTGTATCTGTACCTGTGTGTGTGTGTGTGCTACTGACCTGTCCCTCTTCGTCAAAGGCCATGACCACCACCGCAGCCCCGTAGCGCCTCACGGTTTTCGCCCTGTTCAGAAAGTCCTCTTCACCTTCCTTCAAGCTGATGCTGTTAACAATACACTTCCCCTGGCAGCACTGCAGCCCCGCCTCGATCACTGAGAAGTTGGAGGAGTCGATGCACAGAGGAACCTGGAGAGGAGTCCACCACAAGACAACAGAGCCAGCATTAAATCCATTACTTCTTTTGATTAATCAAATAATCGCAAAGTGTGTTTTTTTGTTGTTTTTCATTTTTACAAATTGATTGACAAAGTCCAATTTTATACTAAACATTTGAAATTTACTCCTACATTTTTATTTAGTAGTGACATGCCCAAAATAGGGATCTGGAATATTTGTACAGTATAATCGATTCATCAATTGCTCAATTGTCTAGCATTTTAACAGCGGACAGCCAGATTAATTTTCCGGAAGTGCATTATTTGTCTATGGGACCCGGCAGCTACGGGCGAACGTGGGCGGGGGAAAGTCGCCCGAAAAGCTGAAAATAATTCATCTTTTGGGGCGGCGACGTCCGGCGATAGTGGGCGATTTAGGCTATAGCCAATGATTCTCCCGCTGTCTCTCGCCGTTGTTCTCCCGCTGTTAAAAGGCACTGTAATATTCCAAAGAAGATTCTCAGCTGAAAATGGAATAATCCAATAAAATGTTCCTTCAACAGGTCAGATGCCTCACCTTGGATATGTCAGGTTCAGAGCCGATGTAGTTACAAAAGCGAGCCATGGCTGTGGGACCGTCCAGCATCCCTTCGTCCATGTTAATGTCTAGAACCTGGGCTCCCATCTCCACCTGGGCCTTGGCTATACTCAGTGCCTCCTGCAGAGGAGAGGAGATTAGCTAACCTCTTATTAGGCCACACAGAAACATTCAAACCACAGAAAAATCGGACTCACCTCGTAGTGTCCTGCCATTATCAGTTTGGCGAACTTCCGCGACCCCGCCACGTTACAGCGCTCTCCGATGTTGACGAAGTTAGTGTAGGGTCCGATCCTGAACGGCTCCAGTCCTAATAATCAGGGAGATTAAATGAAGTTATTGTAAGCACACCGATGCTCAACAGGTTTTAACAAACTATTTTTTTCCATAGTACATAAAATACACTAGCAAACAACCCATGATTATATAATTATGTTGTCCTAAATGGCTAAAAACGAAGATCTCCCAGGCGAGTATTTTATTCTGGTTTTATTCTAATTTGCATTTATTTTTACTCTACTCTTATTAGTATTTTATGGTTTTATGCTACACCGCAGTAAAAATCTGAAAGCTCATAATTCTGGGTGGGAACCCCTTTTGGGTTACAACAGTATTAAAAAAAAAAAACTAAAAAAAAACGCCTTGTCGGAGTCAGGCCTAAATGGGTTTAATCTGAAAGTGTAAAAATGCACCATAAGAGTTAAAGGAACACTCTGATACCTGCTAGCAGCATGTAGTCCCGAAATATGTCAGCAGGGGGCACTCTAGGCTGGCACTGCTTAACTGCCTCAGCCAAGGCCCTGGAAAGACAGGTGTGAGTGAGTGAGTGAGTGAGTGAGTGAGTGAGTGAGTGAGTGAGTGAGTGAGTGAGGTGAGAGAGAGAGACATAAAAGTTTTAAATATGTGTTTCAAAGTGCATTTAAAGAACAGTCATAGAAATAAAAAACATTATAAAAAGCTATACTAGATTTTATTTTACGGCAAGTACATACACAAAACCTGTGTGAACTAGGATTGTAACAAAGGTTTAAAATGAATTATGTGAGTGAGTGAGTGAGTGAGTGAGTGAGTGAGTGAGTGAGTGAGTGAGTGAGTGAGTGAGTGAGTGAGTGAGTGAGTGAGTGAGTGAGTGAGTGAGTGAGTGAGTGAGTGAGAGAGAGAGAGAGAGAGAGAGACATAAAAGTTTTAAATGTGTGTTTCAAAGTGCATTTAAAGAACAGTCATATAAATAAAAAACATTATAAAAAGCTATAATAGATTTTACTTTACGGCAAGTACATACACAAAACCTGTGTGAACTAGGATTGTAACAAAGGTTTAAAATGAACCATGTGTAATAATAATAAAGAAGTAATTACAATAATACAGTATAAATAATAACACTAATGACCTGATGTGAGCTGGCGTGGTGCCACAGCAGCCTCCCACTATATTCACAAGACCATCCATTGCAAACTCCTACAGATAAACAGAGAAATTAACATAAATCATCCCAACATTTGCTCCAGAACAATGCCCACTAGGGTTCAGCCTACGGGAAGGTTATCATCAATATGTTGATATGTGGGACTGGGATGAGGATCAATTCCTAAGTTATTGAGAATCGGCAATCAATAAGGTTTTGGCTTAGAAAGTATCTTGATGTTACGTGACATCCCGAGAGACAAAAGTTCTTTAATTGAAATCAAATCACGAAAAAGGCTTTTGACTTCTGTTGAACTGTGTGCCAACAAATGGTCAAAATTAAATGAAAGTGAGTGCCCCAGTTTAGCACCAATTTGCCAATAATAGTTGGTTAATAATTAGAATCGGCTCGATAATAAGGCAGGATCGAGGGGATTATAATGAACAGACTGAATGGATGAAAGGACTATACCAATACAGAGGTGCACATTTTTACACAATATATCTGACAGAGGTGAAATAATGTCTATGTTGACATTGTTTATTTGTTTACACCTATCAGTATGAATGTGTGCATGTATTGGTAAATGTGTTCCATGCTCCACACACACATACCCTCAGGTGGGAGGCCGTCACATCTGGGGACTCGTCATACTCTCCGAACGTGTTTGGGAGGCCTAAGACAAACAACACAGGAATGTTATCACCAGGCCAGTACTCATTTCAACTAGGGTTGTCCCAGTCTGAAGTGATCGGAAAATGGGGGCCGATCACACAGAATCGGATCAGGAGCAAAAACACATAGTATCAATATTATTATGCATGCATGCTTTCATCATATTAGACAGGATATTGTCTTGTGATTTTGGATATTGAACTATTGTGATATGGTATAAACGTGTTCTAAATCGGTATCGGCAGATACTCAAAATCTAATTATCAGAAATGGATCAGGGCAAAGAAACGTGATCGGGACATTCCTAATTTCAAGGCATCTTTGTCACGGCATGTTATGCTTTTAATGTATTGTTCGGGGACACTGCAGGTTTGCACTGTACAGTGTGGCTATGGAAAATGGCTAGCCAAGCACAGCTGAGGTTTACGTTCAGCAAATAAAAAATAAATAAAAGTAGACTGGTACTAATCTAGTATAATCACCATGGCAACCCTTTAAGAATGTATCTGCAGCCATGCAAAAAAAAGCAGCAGCTAGCTACATGACATCCATTGTCAAACCTGTTGAATATGCACTCTTATTGCATAATTATTTTAGTCCAATTCCATTTAAAAATGTATCCTTGAAAAACAAAGAAAGGTCCCGCACACTGTCAAACACTTGCCAAATGTTGCTCTTTATTGGGTCAACGTTTCGGTCACTCAGACCTTCATCAGGACAGACAATGTTTGTCTGTCTTCTTTGTTTTTCTTTGTTTTTCAAGGATACCTTTTTAAGTTCATGCTCCATTGTCCTACGCACCTGTCACCAGCCTGATGAGGTGTGCATTGGCCTTTTGCTATTAAGTCCAATTCAATTCAAATACCTTTCAAAAATAGCCGACCTACAAGTAGATCTGCCATTTCTGAAAGACAACAGGCATTAGGCTCACAGTATGTGTGGGTTTACCTGCATTAGGATAACAGATAATGAGAGCTGTGGTGCTCTTCCCAATGGCCTCTATAAAAGGCCTCATCTCCACCGCCCCCAGTGCACAGTTCAGACCAATACTGGAACAAAGACATACAGTTAGGATCAATATCTAACACCTATCAATACACTGAAGAAGTTACAAAAGCCCTTTGGTAACAGATGTACAAATCATAACATAACAATAAACAATTGTAAAATAATAACAATAAACATTAGAAGAGTAACACTAAAGTAAAAGTACAACAGAATACTCTACATTACAAGACCACCATGGTAAAATGCATTTGAGGCACAGAATACAGGGAAGTATAGACGTTTAGTGGGTGTGGAGAAAAACTATTGAAAATACATCAATCTGTCTAGAACAGATAAGTAATTGGTATTGAAATGCACCAAGTCAATATAGTGACTTAAGATTAATCAAATTGATCATGATAATTGTTTTCATATAATGTATGGGATGTACCAATCTACACTCGAGACACTGCCCTCGCTGCCACCCTTAGATCTCCATATATGGAGCTGACCTGTTCTGACATTGCACATCCACAAACCCTGGCCTGTACACTCAAGACGTACACACTCCATATATGGCCAGTACAGAATTCATTAATTTGTTG
>OOFJ01099403.1:2060-14762 GCA_900323375.1 Benthosema glaciale
ACGACAAACAATACATATACAACATGTAAAAAGCTTCCATATGCTGCCGGTAGGAGGCTGGCTGTACAGGCTGGCAGGACATGTCTGCTACTAAAGTAGGACTAGTAACACATCTAAACCAACACTAGGACATGTCTGCTACTAAAGTAGGCCTAGTAACATATCTAAACCAACACTAGGACATGTCTGCTACTAAAGTAGGACTAGTAACATATCTAAACCAACACTAGGACATGTCTGCTACTAAAGTAGGACTAGTAACATATCTAAACCAACACTAGGACATGTCTGCTACTAAAGTAGGACTAGTAACATATCTAAACCAACACTAGGACATGTCTGCTACTAAAGTAGGACTAGTAACATATCTAAACCAACACTAGGACATGTCTGCTACTAAAGTAGGCCAGTAGGTCAGCAGGTAAGATGACGATCGGATCATACCTGTTGTTCCGCCGTAGGCAGCAGCAGCACCGCCGTAGCCCTGACCTCCTCCATACGAGCTGCCTCCGTTACCCTGACCGTAACCCTGGGGAGGGAAGAACAATAATAGCACCAAGGACACTTAACAGGCCATGTTTATTCAAAACGGTATGCTGTACATGGAGTATGGAAGGGGAAAGCCATTACCAGGAATACGACACACGCGTTACACATCCAATAACATATTTTACCATCAGAGCTACGGTACACACTACCTTCTCTGCAGGCTAGGGGTTTCAAGATCGTTTGTTCCCATAATAGTCTGCTTGCCAGGCCCATAGAGACCCATCGTGAACACAGACACCCAGACGTTGAGTACACCAAGGTTTTATGTTGGGAATGTTGAGTATGGGTCCCCAGCATGTATAGAAACTGATGTTAGAAATGTTGAGTATGGGTCCCCAGCATGTATACAAACTGCCGGGTGCTAACTTGCATACGTTGAGCAATTCATGATTGGCATAATATGTGACAACCTATTAACAACCTATAGAAGGCAAAAAATAATAATCTTGCTTTATGTAGCATATGACTAACTATGTCTAACTAGGAGGTTTTCATGATGCTGAATCCATTCAAAGCATTAGTTTTGCACAAAAAAACACACTCATCTGGGCTATAAAAGGTGTACTCAACATGCCTGGGTTCACATTCTGGCAAGTGGACTATAAGTATAGAACTTACAGTATGAACAAACAGGCTCCATCTCAGCTACGTGCATACAATGCAATGTGACTGTCAATGTTTTGTGTGGTCTGTTTGTATTGTGTATGCGTTTCTTGTATCCTGATGACTGCTTTAGCACAAAACACATTTCCAAAAGGACAAATAAAGTATCTTTCCATCTAGTAGTCTGGAGCTACACGGGAGATTGGTAGTGAATAAATTGTGCAGATGTGTTACCTGTCCAGTGGGCGGACTGCCATACGATCCATAACTAGAATAAGATCAAAGGAAAAAAAGGGCACGTTAGAACCAAAAGGTACATATTACACCCCCCTCCCCACGCAGCCTTGAATTCATGGGAGAATTTAGTTTAATAATTAAACTTAATTATTAATTTCAAAGCCAATAATTCAATCTGTCAGTCTATTCATGAATGGTAAATGGTGCATTTATATACGTAGCACCTTTATCCAAGGTGCTTTACATAGATTGTGCATTACATTCACCCACTGATGGCAGCGGAAACCATGCAAGGCACCTACCAGCACATCAGGAGCAATTAGGGGTTAAGTGTCTTGCTCAAGGACACATCGACATTCGACACTAACTCTGGGGGAGCCCACAGGGTTCGAACCGGCAACCTTGCGGTTGCCATCCAGTCACTCTACCCCTGAGCCACCGCCGCCCCCTTCTCGGTGAAGAAAACTACACCATGACGCTCACACACATCTCTGATTTAAAACTACACCCATGACACTCACTCACACACACACACACACACACACATCTCTGATTTAAAACTACACCCATGACACTCACACACACACACATCTGTGATTTTACTAAACACTGTTTCGGTGGTCACCTCTTCACCGAAAACTGGACTATGAACACAGGCCTCGAGTCTCCTGCTTTAGGAGACCTTGCCATTAAAGAACTGGAGGTTAGTAAAACAGAGACATGTGTCTGGGGTGAGCAGCTCATCACCACCGCCCCCAGGATGCAACAAAACAGAAACACCTCTGTGAATTAAAAGGCTTCATTCAGTGTGTAATGATTCATATGAAAGACATGTTTTGGGTGTACCACTACTTATAAATTAAATGTATATTTGGTGTAATAATAATCATAATAATACCTTTGTGCCGCACCGGGCTGACCGTAGCCCGAATCTGTAAAAAAAAAAAAAAAAGAAGATTGGAGAAGTTCTGATTAATTGGAGAAAAAGGACCCCAACTTAATACTTCCCTGACACATTAATGAACATGAATTCATTGCCGTGGTTTATGTCCATAGTGCGAATGTTATGATGGCATAATGGTGTGTCTACACTCTGACCCGGATGTTATGCTGACCGCACGTCTCACAGCGCCTGCTGTCGCTCGTTGAAAAAACACTGCTCTGCACAGCCGACGTTTGGAGTCATCAAGCGATTTTTCCCAGTAGTTTCCTTTAACGCTCTCAAGGTTTTTTTTTATTTGAAACCTTTATTTATTCTCGATAAAGCATTGTTTATAAAAGATCTAATAAGGGTCCATTAGGTTTACCAACTCTCCCATCATTTAGAATGGGGGACCACCTGGAACCCCATCAAGGACCACTGGTGGTCCCCTATTCTATGGACCATGAGAATAAATACATAAAAAACACCCAAACCCTGTTGTGTGCGTGGCGTTGGTTTTAAACCCTCAAACAGTCAGGCCCGATGCCCTGATCTTTGTTGGTATGGTAATATCACACGCACGGCAAGCGCTTAATGCTGGGGTTAGTAGGTTAGCCCGATTAGCTTGATTGATGTATGCTGGCTTGACCTAAAAGCTCTTGTCTGCATTAGTGGAGCCTTGTATATCTGTTATTTTTTTCCGCCAATCTCCACAGCAATAAGTGACACCGTCATACTACTAGGAAGTATATAAATACAAAACGAGGCCTCCTCCTCCGCCACCAGTACCATATGAATCCCCACGCTGTGCGTGCGTGCGGCAACGACAAAAAAATGGCGGTGGAATTTCCACCACCGTCCAGGGTTTGGACTGGACTACTACCTGGACCATCACAGAATAAGAACACAAATAAAAATAAATACACGCGTAATATACGAGTTGAGAGCCAAGAATACAACCATCAAGTCACATCTAACCTAAATTATTATAGATTTTTTTCTTCCTTTTTTTGTATTCTCTAATTTTTTTCTAAACGTGTCTTAAATAGATAACCCCAAGTATATTCTAGTCTGTGTTGTAGATCTTTTGTTTATTTGTAATGCACTGCAATCATGCATTAGGTTTTTTGGGGAAATTCTATATTCTCTTTACAATTATGTTCTAACTGTGTTTTTATTATTATTATCCCTTTCATTATTATTACACAGATATATAGACCCTTCTTGCCTCGTCTTAGCACCACCCCTGTGTTTTTGTTATGTTTTATACTGTGCTCAATAAACATCTCATCTCATCTAACAGATCACATTCAGGACAAAAACAACAAAACGTAAATAAAGAAATAAAAAGCCGGCCCTGCGGCCGGGGTCACATCACAGCCAGGCCGGCCGGCCGGCTAGCTTTATGATGAATTGAAAATGGTGGGCCCTGTTGTAAACAAGCGTAATGCTGAATGCTTTATTATGGAGTCGTCCCACGGCTATAACAGTTTTAGGATCGAGTTGTGCTTTAAAATGTGCTGTAATTCTGCAGTTAAACCGATACATACTTCAAATCAAAAATCAATCAAAGCACCACCAACAAAAGATCAGCCTAGCACGCGCTGCTAGCTGACTGTCGTTCCAATTGACTTAGCTTTAGCTTTAAGGCTAACGTTCGTTTGTTGGTTCGCCAATAAGTAAAGCTCACAAACACACACACACCAAAACAAACAGCCCAGTAGCAGTCATTATAATTAGGGGAACATATAATTGCATGAATGTCTATATATATGTATATATATACATATTTGTTTAAATACATGAATACGCTATAAATGCAACGAATGAAGGCGCTGCGTTCCACGACATAGCCAGAGCCCTGCTGGCTGCTGGTTACTCGGTAGCGTGGCCTCGCTCGCGCCGTGCTATGCTAAGGTGCTAAGTGTGATGCCATTTCAAGCATGCACAACACAACACATATCTGTGCGTATAATATGAGTGAAAATATAGATACATACATATATATATATATACACATGTTCTTCTTACCAGAGGCCATTCTGCTTCTTCTTATTCTTCTTCTTCCTCGTATGTCGACTTAAAAACCCACAAGAAATTGTTTCTTTTTTTCCCCCCCTCCTCTTCAACACACACTGGAGTGGATTAAAATGGTTGTTGTATCGTTCAGGAATAGGAACACACACACACTGAACAGCAGCAGTGTTGCCAACTCTCGTGAGAGAAATAAGCCAAACCACCTCCAAGAGCAGGCCCAACACATATAAGCACTGGACCAGGGCTACTTACTTCCAATTTCCAATAAGCCTACTTTTACTTCTACTCCATCTCATTGATTGAATGATTGATTGATTGATTGATTGATTGATTGATTGATTGATTGATTGATTGATTGATTGATTCATTCATTCATTCATTCATTCATTCATTCATTCATTCATTCATTAATTCATTCATTCATTCATTCATTCATTCATTCATTCATTCATTCATTCAATCAACATCTTGGAGATTTACAGTACATTTCAACCACAACTCAATACAATACAATACAGTACTTTTCAGGCACACCTCAATACAATACTGTTAACTGTGAGTGGGACGACACCATAAAGCATTTCTACTTGTTTACAATAGGTTCCACCATGTTCATTTTCATCAAAACAATTATAGACGTACAAATATTCACTTCTGTATAGCCAAAAGCAGGAAATCATAGTGGAGGTAAAAGGCCCGGGAAAATAAAAATATACAATGAGGGGAAAAGGGGGTGCGTGGGGGAATAATCATCTCATCTTATCTCATGGCACAACATATTTTACAAACAAATAATGCATTACAATAAAAAATGTAGGCATTTAGCAGACGCTCTTAATCCAGAGCGATTTACATAAGCATGAACAAAATAAAAGCATGGTAATAATACATTGATTGATTGATTGAAAATTTGATTAACAGATTGGAGGATTACAGTACATTCCAAGCACAGCTCAATACAATACAGTACTTTTCAGGCACACCTCAATACAATACTCAACACCTCAATAATATACATACAAAGTAGTTTATGTGACTCATACATAAGCTAATAATGTAACAGTGGAAAAAGGATACAGGCTAATTAGAGTAGACTATGCATATATAAATATATATATACTATAGTGCTATGTTTACATGAAATGCTATAGGTCTACATAAACTGCTATCTGAGTCTACATTAAAATGCTATCTAAGTCGAGCCTTTGCTTACGCCCGTAGGGGGTCGAGGCTAGGGCAAGTGCTACCTCAAGTGCTATGGGCTAAGATGGAGTCTGAAGAGGTGCGTTTTCAGAGTTGTGGCGGAACGACATTTAGGATAGGAAACAATTAGCCTGAAACTTTGAATTCGATTTACTTTTATTACCAGAACATATTTTAATGGTAGTGATTCAGGGCTGGAGCCAGGCTGGCTAGGAAACCATTACAAACAATCCCAAATACGCAACACATTAGATTAGAAACATCACCAAAAAACAAAAATGTTACATGCATCGTCTTCTTTTAAAAAGCAAATGGGTGCTGGCGGCCTCCGCGTCATCAGTGCCCATACCCGAGGCGGGGTTGGCAAAAGGGCCTTTCTGTGTGGAGTTTGCATGTTCTCCCCGTGTCCCCTAGGGTAGGTACCCTCACAAAAAACATGCAAGTAATCCTGGCCACTAAACTACCTCCCCCTGGACCAGCCGGGGGCGGCCTGATGGAGGGGAAAGGAACTGGTTGGAATAACGTGTTCCTTCCACACGCTACGTTCAACCAGGGAAACTCCCGTCCGTTGCTCTCCCCAGGTTGGCGGAGGGTTTGTAGAGCCCAGGATCACATTAGACAATTGACACATGGGTGAAAAAGGGGTTACAAAATCGTGGGATAAAAATATATAAAAGATAAAAAAGCAAATTAAAAACCTACCTATTTTCACTAGCTTTAATCACATATAAATTGTCTTTATTTTTGTATAGCCCTATAAGTAGGCCTATTGATTTTTGTATTGTCTTATCCTTATTTCTATTGTATTTAATTGAAGCACGTTGAGTCTGCGCTTGTCATGTTTAAACTTTACATAAAAATAAGCCCAGGTTCGCTTATAATAAACGGACATGGCAACCCTGGCACGCCAACCAAACCACTTCCTCTTTGGAGAGATTCTTCTTCTTGTTTTAACGTGCTTTTCCGCCAGGCTGTACTGGGTGTGAACGCGCAATGCTGCCCTCCACAGGCGAGTAGTTGTCCCTATGTACACCTGTGCACCCATCCCTATTTCCCTATGTATGTTTAGCGTACCAACAGGGGGTGCTGTTTCACCAATACAGAGTAGACTACACACAGTACTCACGTTGGTGTGATTATTTTAATATCAGTGCATTGCTGTGTTGAAATGTAAAACATTTTCCCTTTGTATTGAGGATATAAAGTGAGCAGAAAAGTAAAAATCACACCCATGTGAACTGAGGAGCGCTCTTATCATTGTACATCATCATTTGAATGAAAGATTAGAGAGCTACACAAAAGCATTCTATGCAATGAAGAACTTATCGGCCTGAATATTTTACTGTACAAATGCCCGATTTTTCTGAATGATTGACAACAGATTGCACATTCCCCAAAACATGTCCCTGATGGTCTAGTGGCTGGGATTTGGTGCTCTCACAGCCGTGGCCCTGGTTCGATTCCCGGTCAGGGAAAAACAGGTCTAGTGGAGCCTGCGTTGTGCTCAGATCGTCCAACTCCGATTAAGAGTCGCCACTGCATTTGAATAAAAGATGGCTTTAGAGCTACACTGTTGCATTCTATGCAATTGAAGAACTTGGAATGATGAATTTATCGGCCTGAATATTTTACTTTACAAATGCCCGATTTTTCATAATGATTAACAATGTATTGCACATTAATCAAACTATGTCCCTGATGGTCTAGTGGCGAGGATTTGGCGCTCTCACCGCCACGGCCAGGGTTTGATTCCCGGTCTGGGAAAAATAGGTCTAATGGAACCTGGGTTGTACTCAGATCGTCCAACTCCGATTTTTATTTTATTTTATTTTTTATTTATTTTTGTTTGAGGGTTAATAAAAGTTACAGGTATGATATGTGCAATATGAAGTGTGAGATTACAGTGAGTAATCCTTATTCCTTAATCATATTCAAGGGATTTTGGCACTTTTGGAACCAAATGGACCATAACATTTGGTTGTACTTTCAGTTATTCGCCCACCTAATGGCAAAAAAGAAAACTTCTGGGACTTCTGACACTATAATAACCTTGTGCACTAGTTAGTCACGGAAATTATTTCAGTTACCGGTGTCCCTCGGGGGTATGTATTTGGCCCCCTCCTTTTCCCCTGCCCGAAAATAGCCGATCAACAAGCTCACCAGTAACCTGACTCCACCAGATTGCGGTAGTATTGAGTTCACCAGTTCCCTCCTCATACCTTGATCTGGCCGCCTCCATGCGATTACCAACTGGGGTTCCGACATGAAGCCATGCCCCCCGCGCCTGATTGGTCGTGTAAAACTATCATAGCGGCTAGCCGCCCGCTGACTAACCCTAAGCCAAAGCCCAAAACCTAACCCTAACCAAAAGCATGTCAAATGTTGTTGTGGCGCCGCCATGTCATCTTGACCAGTTTTACACCGGCCAATCAGGCACGGGGGCGTGGCTTCATGTCAGGAAATAAGTTCGTATCCCGGTTGGTAAAAGTGTTCAAGAGATCTGGCCACTCTCAGGCAGAAACGATGAACCGGAAGCAGCAGAACAACAACATGATATATCCATATAATTTAGAGTTGTAGTCTTGTTAGGTTGTTGTTTACATTTGCGCTGTGGCACAGCTTCAATATGTCACCAGTATCGCGTTGATCCCGTCTCGTGACCCGTTGTCTGGCCGCATATCGCTCCGAAAAGATTTTGTGCAAGTCTCCAGATGGGAGCAGTAGTCGGAACGCACTGCTGCCCCCAGCTGGCGGAGTCAGGTTAAGCTCACAGCGCATCATGTTGTAATGATGCCTTGCGGATTGGCTGAGTTTACAGAAAGGATATCTTCACAGAATGGTTTGCCTTTTTTATTTTTGCGGAATCTTCGTCACTTATATTATGATGGCACGCCCAGAATCGAGACTCCATGTGTTCCTGTGATTATAATTATCATTCAGAACATGATTAATGACGAGCCCAAATATGCAGTTCCACGCAGCACCAGACTGGCATACCATACATGCCATAGCCCAGAGGCTTGGCACAATATAATGAAAATAATTCGCATTATTATAACTAATCAAGTTTTCAAATTTTTTTTGCCTCCAAATACTGACGTCATTATTGATGATGAACAAACTTGGTTGTTTATTTGGTTGTGACGTGCTTGTCTCTTTGTGCTAAAATCATACTTTTTACCACAATATAATGTATTGTGGCCACAGTCATTTTTAACTGGGTTCCTTTTTTAAACTACCAGGACATGTTCGGACATATCTGATTATATTTGTAGTATTTGTGCAGGAATATAGAAAATCCTAAAGGTTTTAAAAACATTCAAGCACCAGTGTATGAAACACATGTACACGGGCCGCTACGGCTTGCCAACTCAGCCTGCATGCGCACCTCATTTATAGAAGGATAAGTGCACATGTTTTTTTACTGGAATCTATAGAGATTCCACATCTATCTGTGCATCTTGTCGTGGAGGCTGATCTCTCAATGATGACCTCCAAGTACTGCCGATGCCATCGTATAGGCCTGCTGCCGACACCGTAGACTGTCCCCGTGCACTCTAAACCTCTGAGAAGAACTCTCCCAAATCATAAATAAGTCTCCTAAACCGGTACGTCATCATAAATGTGTGATAGACTGGCCTCCTTTTAGTAGTTCTCGGACAATGGATACTGCGGCTTGGACTGCACTAGTAAGTCCAGAACCACCAGAAAAGGCTCGATTTGGATGATGATGCAACCAACCCTGTGCAGCCTCATAAGCTTGATTTGGAAAAAGCGCCTGCCCGCCCTTCATTTGATCACCTATTGGTCAGTTCACTCTCCATGGTGAGTCTGCATTCGGCACACATTCTGCACAGACGCTTACCACCACACTGCACGAGAACTGTCCATGACCACCGATGTCCCCGGTTGGCCGGGTAAGTACCGATAACATCCGGGATCTCCGCATGCTGTATGTGCATACAAGGGACAAGGACAGACAAATAGATATCAGGTAGATATCTATCTCTATAGTAGGGGCATAAAAGGACAGGCAGACAGACAGACAGACAGACAGACGGGTACAACGGGTACTCTGATAAACGGGTATACAGGGTTTGGCTCCGGTCTCGACGTTCTTTGTCCCCTAGTAGGCCGGTGCCGAATGTAGTATGAATGAAATGAGGAATATAGCTAAATCATTTTGTTTGTTTATGAGGCGGTCTAATATGGTATCGCGGTTAGCACGAACTTACTCTGACCTGACGGGATCACTGAAGCACCCGGGGAAAGGATCCGTCTCGAAGAGCTTTGCTCCGATCCTTGGTCGCACGCAAAGCTTGGCGAAGTCCGTGCCGGGAATCCTGGAGTTCCCGCTGTGAAGGGGCAGACAGTCCGAGTACTGGTTGTAAAGCTTGCTCTTGTGGGCCAGAGGGCTGTAGCGCGCTGCGTCCCTCAGAGACCGCTCGTCCGTCTGAGAGAAAGGAAATACAGAAGAGGTGTCGTGGCCGGCCGAGGTGTCTGTGAGCCCCGTGTAGCCCTGCTGCAGCTTGGAGGGCAGGCTGCCGACCTCAAGAGGTGTGTTAGATTGGCCGGGCTTATTACTCTCGCACTTACCTCCCCGAGGTAATTGTACCTCCATGATCCCCTTTGGAGGAGCGTTTGCGGACGACTTCGTTGGCGGTCTCGATGCCTTACCGGCGGCGTTGGTGCTCTTCCTGCCCCTCCTTTGTTTTTTCTTCGACTTGCCAGGTTGACCAACACGCCGCGAAGGATTCGGTCCAACGCGAGGAAGCGACGCGTTGCTGCGCTCGCCCACCGTCTCCGGCACTTTTTGCCGCTTGTGGCTCACTTCCTCCACGCCCTCCTCGCCGTCCATACCCTCGTGGCGACGTTTGATCGCTGACGGACGACTAGGACTCGTTATTTCACCCTTAACCTCGTCTCCCCGAATCGTAACTTCCTTTGCAGGACTCGCCGTGCCGTCGCACCTATCTCCCTGAACAATAACTTCATCCTTTGGGGGAGTCATTTCGCCTTCACTCCTAACTCCATGAATGACACCTTCCTCTGGGGGAGTGATAACATCCTCTGGGGTAGTGACAACTTCCTTTGAGGGAGCGAGTTCATCACCCTCAGTGATAATTTCTTTCGGAGGACCCGTTTCACTCTCACATTTATCTACCCGAATAACTTCCTTTGGAAGATTACTTGTTTTGTCCTCGCTCTTAGTTCCATGAACAATAACTTTCTTTGGGGGATTATTCATTTTCCCCCGACATTTATTGGCTCCCTTATTGGGCCCAAGTGCTTGGGATCCTTTGCGCCCCCTGCGCCCTTTCTGCTGCCCCTTCCGCCCTCTTCCGCTTGGCGGAGGACGGTGAAAGTGCTTTGCCTGGCCCCCAGGGGCGTTATTATTATTATGGAACATGGGTGGCTTCGGGCCTTGCCAGTGTGCCACCGGAACACCTTGAAATGGAGCCGAAAGAGGGGGAGGGCGGTGACAGTTCTTCCCTTGGCCCGACATTTTTGAGGCCTTCGGAGGCTTTGTGGCAAAGTAGTGTTGTTGTTGCTGCCAGTGCGCTGCTGGATTACCTTGATACGGAGCTGAAAGCAGGCTAGGGCCGTGACAGTGCTTCATTTGGCCATGCATGGGGCTGTTTGCTGGGTTTGCGCCTAAGTAGTTATTGGGCCGTTGTTGCTGTTGCTGTTGTTGCTGCCAGTATGTGGCCGTTGCATTAGCATGGTACTGAGCGGAGGGCAGGATAGGCCGATGACAGAACTTTGCTGGGGAGGATACCTTTGGTGGGTGCATGAAGTTATTAGGATATTGGTGGTATGCCATTACATTACCTTGCTGTGCCATTCCATTACCTTGATATGCCATGGCGCTACCGTGGTATGCCATGGGATTACCTTGGTATGGGGCTGGATGTGGGCTAGATCTGTGAAAGTCCATCGTTTGGATTTTAATTGAATGAATGAATTAAGACGAATTATTCCACAGTTGTGTGCATTTTTTTTAACAAGGTCTTTGGAGACCAAATACAAATCCATATAGTCCAAAACACGTCAATCAATAAACTACACTGGCGTTAAGCGACTTTAGAAAGCATATATAAATGTTAGCCAGTGCTACAATATGACATCACAGTGATGTCATAATATGACATCAGTCATGTCATACTGGTCGGCCAACCAAGGCGTTCTTCTTCTACTAACACCTCTCTCTGTTGTGCCTACAGTTCCAGTGCTACGGCTGTGGTTCTATCGTATAGAATATAACACTTCCTATCTCTAACCCTAACCTAAACATAACGGCAAGCACGTAAGCAGCGCATGTTCGCCAACCTTAATGCATGTTCGCCAACCTTAATGCATGTTCGGCAACCTTAATGCATGTTCGCCAACCATAACGCATGTTCGCCAACCTTCCCGCATGTTCGGACTAACGGGACTTCGGATCTATGGGCAGTCCCCCTACGGCTGCGGTTCTATCGTATAGAATCTAATGGACTGTTTGTTCACTTTTTCTATGACGTCACGTCAGCATATTATGAAGTCAATGTGGATTAACCGACTAAACGTTCATTAGCCCACACAACCACTAGAGCCCATACCTACACACATACACGACAGAAAGGTGCTGCACAGTGCACATGATGCCAACCTGGTCAGCTTCATGGCCAAGACACAGCTATAAATGCACCACGTCTATGTCTGTCTGTACGATTGTAATCCACGTAACCCGAGAACCGTTCGCCCCACCGACGTCGAATTTGACACAAACGTTTCACACCACCACAGGGAGTGCAGTGCCCGGCCTTGTCGGGCACTGCACTCCATGTGGTGGTGTGGAATACGCCGTTGTCCAGAAACACCACAAAAGGCTCTGGTCAGGCTCTGCCAGTGGACCTAATGAGCCCAAGCCCCCTCACCTATTGAATATGGAAACTCCACCTGCCATTTGATATTTGATATTTGATTACTTATAACCAGTCCACTTTTCAGTCACTGTACTCACTTTGCACTCCTCAGACACAGGCAGAGATCTCCATATGAGACACAGACAGACGGTTAACATGTTATCGAGTGGCACTCATATACAGAGCTCTGTGTGTCTCTGCCTGTGTCCCATGGCTAACTGTGTCCCTGGCTGTGTCTGTTGTGCA
>OOFJ01099417.1:0-14554 GCA_900323375.1 Benthosema glaciale
GGTTGGTTCTATAGATACTGGCCGGCCTTGTATGAAGAGTACATCCATCCATGTGTGTGTGCATGTGCACGCAAGCGCACACACACGCACGCACACACACAGACACACATACGAGGATGAAAACAATTACTGTACAGATCATTCCACACTCCTGATGTGTGTGCGTGCTCCCGTGTTCGTGCGTGGTCCCAGCCGATTACACTTCTGCTGGATCCCGGCTATTGGTTGACTGGCTTCTTTTCGACCCCCTGTTGTATTTGGCTCCACCCACCCACCAACCAACCTCAAACCCCTCCCCTTAATACACTGTCCAATCGTTCTGCTGGAGATGTGTCACATGACCACGTGCATGCCTTTCACACCACCCCTTTGGCAGAGCCCCACCCTCCCATGGCGACACACTGCCCTCCCTTTATCTGTGGACATATCACATAATTAGTGTTTCTAGCAGTGGTGGAAAAAGTACTCAAATTCTTTACTTAAGTAAAGGTATCGATACTGCATTGTAGAAATACTCTGTTACAAGTAAAAGTACAAAGGTATTGGTATCAAAATGTATTTAAAGTAACAAAAGTATGCATTATGCAGAATGTCCCATTTCAAGTTTTCAAACGTATAAAGATCTCTTGAGAATAGCACTGTGAGTTCATAGATCGGCTATTTTCAAATGGCCAGAATGTATATAGGGCTGAAGTGGTTAATGTATGTGTTGTACTATAATACTATATAATAATTATAATCTAAAGTTTTCAAATAAATGTAGTGGAGTAAAAGTACAATGTTTGCCTCTTGAGATGTAGTGGAGTACCAGTAAAATTATTGAAAATTGGAAATGCTCAAGTTATGTAAAAATACCTCAACATTGTATTGTACCCTAGTGCAGTACTAGAAAATGTACATTGTTACTTTACGCCACTGCTGATTGGTTGATTGATTCAATACTTTAATAACAGTTTGTAAATAGTACAGTGGTATGCTTTTACAATGATTTCTAAAAGGATAAAACCAAAAGCCCTATAGGGTAGGGCTATTCAACTGGAAGAGTTCTAAAAGCTCTACATCTGCGATCTATTTCCGTGTAATGTTCCTGCCCACACTGCAGCGTCGCACTAAAGCAAATGAAAATACGGCAAACGTAGCAGATCCACAACTCTTCTGATCTGCTACTAGTTGCAAGTAGTAACAGTGTTGGACATAGAAATGTTTCCCCTTGACAGGTCTCGCGTCTAAATGGGTAATGCATCACATCTTCTCTCTCTATCCCTCTCCCTCCCTCCGTCGCTCTCCCCTCTCTCTCTCTCTCTCTCTCTCTGTCCATCAGGAGAAGAGGATCAGTTCTCTGGACGCGGCCAACTCTCGCCTCATGGCGGCGCTGACGCAGGTGAAGGAGCGCTACAGCGTGCAGAACCTCCGCAACGGTCTGCAGTCACCTAGCAACGCCACCAAGCTGTCCATCACCGAGAACGGCGAGTTCCGCAACAGCAGCTGCTAGTCGACGCATCCGTCTGTCCGTCCATACATCCATCAGTCGATAGATTGATCGGACAGACAGACAGACAGACAGACAGACAGACAGACAGACAGACAGACGGGCCGACGGACGGACAAAGTCACTGAACCACGGGGGGGCGGGGCATCGCATCGCCTCCCCTCCCCGCGGCCGCACCCATGCTCAGAACACACCCTCCTCTCTTCTGCGGAGGCTCCGTGACTCTGGCTGGACTTTGTCGGGTCTACAAAGAAAGAATGTCTAGATACAATAATAGGTCGACGTTGCTATCTGGTGGAAAGCTTGTATATCTTGTACTTTTGTCATTATTTAAAAAGACACATTAAAATAGTAAAAATATCAGATCTACAAGCACTCAGTTGTGCGCTTGTAGATCAGCTATTTCTGCTACTTTTGTAGGGGCATCAGTTTACACACAAAAACAAAACATAAAAAGTTGAAATATTGAGATACAAGGTTTCCACTGACGGCATGGATATATGTATAGAGTTCTATATCTATGAACATGTATTGTACATAGGTTCTATCTGTATTTGGTGTACAGAGATGCTAACATGTTTTATAATGCTGAGCTATAGTAGCCGTTTGCAGCCAGAAGAGACGCGGTTTTAAAGAGATTTTAAGGCGTGTGGTGTGGACGAGCGAAGAGAAGTCATTTTTGGATGGACAGGGACGGATGCCTGATTTGTGCTTAGTTGAATGTCGCTGGCGCCTAGTAGATCAGCTACTTGTTCGGTGGCGCTGTGCCGACGCGCAACAGAGGGTACGCTCGAAGATACGCTCCGACAGTGCTGCAGTGCCGAGTTAGAAAAAGAGGTTGCGCATAAATAATGGGATGTCTCAGTGGCGCGCCAAACGCCAAATTCATCCTATCATCTATTCTGAATGTCGATAAACGTACTGAAATCAGATCGAGCTCGGCACGTATTTCCGAACACACCCTTAATTGCGTGTTTGTTTTACGTTTTCCGAAAATAGCCAGATCGCTAAGCTCACAGCGCATTGTGAGCTCAGAGAGCTGCTATTTTCTGTGCAGAACTACGTATAAATCAGCCCATAGGACGTCTATGTTTTTAGACCGAGTGGTGTTTATTTGATTTCCAACAATTCAAAAGGATTAAAGCACATAGAATAGAAGGTGTTATTCGACTGGAGAAGCCGTGACTGCAGGGCAATACAAACCAAATACAAACTAATAAAACGTAACGTATGCACTCCGTTTTTAACCCCCACTTGTTTTTTGTAATTGTTTTCATTGGCTGTTGCTGAGAAGAGTGGAACTTTTTTTTTTCTTTTGTTCTTTTTTTTTTTTATTACCCTGCCCGGTTTTACTACATAAATATATAATGTATATTTTTTTTTGCCAGTTTTGGGGGTTTCAGGCGAAAAAAAGGTTTGCATTAAAAGGACATTTAATTTATTCCTACTGTATACTGTTGTGAATCCTCCCCACCACCTTTGTACTTGTATTTGACCTTAACTGTTGCAAACTACTGTTATTAAATGAACATATACCGGTTATTCTCGACATGTGGGTCTTTTGCCATCCTTACCGGGTGCAAGACGCATAAAATCCTAAAATGCGTTGCAGATATTTCACATCGATAACTTAAGCACTGGGGAAACTGTTGCGCCTTTCTTAGTCCTTTTTCTAGCAACTTCACTACAGGAGCGGTGGTCTCAAAAACAGAGGAAAACTGGACGGAAAAAGACTTGCTCACTGTAAATCACAAAAGGAATGCTCTGTGCTCAAAGTGCATTTTAAAAACGGTCCTGTAGACCTTCGTCAGTGCTAAGAGTCTGACGAAGGTCTACAGGACCGAAACGTTTGCTTTTTTAAATGCACTTTGAGCACAGCACTTTATGAGCATGTAAAATAAATAAAATAAGTTTTTCGCAAGTCTCTGCCTAAGGATTCATTCCTTTCGTGATATACAGTGAGCGAGTCTTTTTCCGTCCAGACATCGATAACGTATTCATACAGGTGGATGCATTTATTTGAGGAGAAATTTTGATCTTGTTTTGATCCGGCACATGATACTCAAGTTCTGTGTGGATTACTATAAACATCAGTTTAAATGTGAATCAATCACAAAATAAACGTTCCCCGTGTGTATGCACCTGGACCTTTAAGCCAGGTGCATCTCAAAACAGACACAAAAAGTAAATGAATTAAAATTAAAATGTAATAATTTAGGTCCATTGTTTCAGCTAACCGGCTCCCCCACATTCCTATACAAATACATGCATATGGGGCTTTACATCTAAGTGCATGTGAACGCCATCATCAAAGTATCATATTGAGGAACTGAACATTTTGAGATGTCTACGATACAGTATGTTTTGAAGAGTCCTGTATATCTCAGTAATGGGTAAAGTTGAATACATTAAAAGGAATTAAATCATAAATAAGAGTGACAAATGACCCACATATCAAAAAGACTGTTATGCTCCTTTAAGATACTGCTGTTGACTATCTGCATAAACAACAACACAACGTAAACAAACAACACAGCAAACACATCAACACGACAAACAAAAACACAAAACATCGAAGACACAACATAAACACCAATTATTTTAGTTTATTTTTTCTTGTTGCACAAACCACCTTTGTAGCCTACGATGTGTTCCTGTTCCATCCCGTTGGACACGTTGCATCATTTCCTGTCTGTTCAGTGTGTGTGTTGACAATAAAAGCTGCCTGTCATTTATGTTGCTCTGTGTTCAATTACAGATTTATTTATTTTTATCTGTGCCAACCGCTCCTGTGAGTGACTTTGTATGTCCCTATGTCTGAGCACGAGCACTGGTTGAGTGGTCAGTGGTCTGATTCAGGTCACACACACACAGAGGCCAGAGTACATTGCACAGTACGAGTGGTACGCATACTGTAGTAGTAGTAGTACAGTAGATATAGTTGCACCACTCGGTTCACACGAGTGTGATTTGAGAGGCACCTGACTTCAATATAACATAAAGGTGTTTTGAGAGGCACCTGACTTCACTATAACATAAAAAGGGGATTTAAAGAATGATCCTACGCTAGAATTCTAGTGTTTGCTGGTTATTGGTTCAATATTAGCACTCGGGCATTGAAATAGTATTAGGACCAGGCTCGGATGAAAAATGAAAAAGCTCTCATATTTGGCAGTTAAGCACAGTAATACCATGGTCAGTACATCCATTGCTAGTAGTTTTAGCTCCGTGAGCAGGTGCCAAGTGCAGCTGGAAAAGGATATCAGTATATCCTAAAGCTTGTCAACATACGAAGGCACACAGTGCTGTAAAATATCCTGGTATTGGTGATGGTTGTGTTGACTCAAAAATTCATAAAACACAGTGATGATTACAGACCATGTTATTTGCATGTTGTTGGTCCACTGGCAGTGAAACCTTCACACTGTTGTCAACAGAGCCATCTACCAGAATATTTTAGAGCACTTTGTGCTTCTGTATGTTGACGACAAGCTTTATGGAGATGCTGATTTTCCTTTTCCAGCTGGATTTGGCACCTGCCCACGGTGCCAAAACTACTAGTAATAGGCGTACTGATCATGGTATTACTGTGATTAACTGACCAGCCAACTGACATGACCTGAACCCCACAGAGAATCTAGGTTGTATTGTCAAGAGGACTGGGTACTCCACTCCATTGCCCATGCAGCAATGTGTGTCCCTGGCTGGGTCTTCGGCTGGGTCTGTCCAAGCACGGAAATTGTGTTTTTTCACCACCATTGTGTCATTGTTGTGCAACCTAACACACACACACACACACACACACACACACACACACACACACACACACACACACACACACACACACACACAGTACAGCACCACTCAGTTCAAATGGGTCTGTTTTTTTATTTTCATGAGTATGACATGATCATTAAAATAAAAAAAGAAGGGAAAAAAAGTGCTCAATATTTCACGTTAGGCACAATGAATATAGGATATATGAAAGTTTCACTTTTGAAATTATATTATGGAAGAAAATTTACTTTTTCCATGATATTTGAATTGTTTTAGAAGAACAGTGATTTTCCCCCAGACAATTATATTTTTTGTAATTTTCATAATGTTGCTTAAAGACCTATAACCAGCTTTGGTGTGGACAAACTTTGGTGTCCACCCGAAACGTCCCGTGTCACACCCTGTCCACCGTAGACAGGTATGAAGTCATTTGAGTTCAAACGGGTAGGAATCATTACATAAGAGTCATGTGAAGACTAGTACGTAAAACGTTACATCAGACCAGTGCTGGACAGTGCGTATAAAAGGGGATGCCATACGGCCAGTCCTGGTAGAAGAGACCATCCATGTCTGAGGAAACGTTATAAACACAGGCATCTTAGAATCTTCAACGACGCCAGTCCGTATAAGACCTCACACCACTCAGTTCACACGGGTGTGATTTTTTTTTCTACACGCAGGTGTTCGGATGAAATACCCGTTTAGTTTAGTGTCACACCTGCGTAAAGTGAGGGGCGCTCTTATCATACATCATCATACATGATCTCATACTGGCCAATCAGAATGCCTGTTGTCACCACTTTATCTCATATTTGACGGACATTTAACCTAATTTCTCCTTTCATTGTCAATGGCAAATATGAGACGTGTGGGGTCAAGATGACATACATTTTCCCTTCATTGTCAATGGCATTTAATGTTTGTGTTGCGGACATTTTACGTCATATTTGGTGGATATTTGACCTAATTTCTCCTTTCATTGTCAATGGCAAATATGAGATGTGTGGGGACAAGATGACGTAAAGTTTACCTTCTTCATTGCAATGGCATTTAATGTTTGTGTTGCAGACATTCTGTGGGCAGAAAAGCTGCAGGAGGGGGCTAGCGCCCCCCAAAACTCTCATACACCCACAATGGACATTTTTAATAATAAGGGCATAACACCTGAATTTAAGGCACAAATAGAGATTTAAAGATTTACAGTAGGTATTAGTGGTGTATTCAATTAAACGATATCGCACTATATCGATCGAACACCCGGACGATAGTTGAATCGATCGAGAGGCTGCTGTATCGATACGGCAATAAACGGCACGACTTTTCTGGGTGACCCAAATCTACCTCTGTTTAATGTTATCAAAGCCCCCCTTGCAAGTTGCAATGCACTCCCTCCCCAGACGCCTTGTTAGGATGTTTGAAATTTTTATTTTTATTTAAAGATCTGTGAACCTGTCAACCTGAGAGTGCTTTATTGTATTTGTGCAACATACAATCATTGTTTTGAATAAATGTATAATCAATATATATCGATAAATCAATACAGCCTATACCGTATCGTGGCCTCTGTATCGTGATGATCTATCGTGAGATTGCAAGCAATATCCACCACTAGTAGGTAGGTATCCTACCATTATGCGTTTGACCATCTTATTCTGAAGGCAACGGCTAAACGGAAACGATCTGACTGTTAGCTCCTAAACCGGAAGTAAAACGGATGTCTTAAATCTGCTGAGAGGATCCCAGATTCTGTCATTTCTGAACGTAGACGCTGCTTCGGAACGGGAAAAAAATGAAAACAGCGTCAGAAGAAGCCAAGACAAGCGGAGAAGCAGAACCAGAAGAATCCAAGACAAGCGGAGAAGCAGAACCAGAATCCAAGACAAGTGGAGAAGCAGAACCAGAAGAATCCAAGACAAGTGGAGAAGCAGCAACAGAGACAGAGAGAGACAAGTTTGAAGAAGTACCGCCTACATTCACAGCTGGGGTGTGGGAACATTTTGGTTTCGCTGTTGAATACAATGATGCGGGAGAGAGAACGGTGGACAAAGCTAAAACAGTGTGCAAGCACTGTTTGGAGGATTTTATATACAAAGACTGGAGCACTTCCAATATGAAACAGCATCTCCGCTGTCATCACGCAGATGTGACGGTCTCTCTGAAAAGGCCCACGCAGGTAAACGCCAGCGGGCAAAAAAAAACACTTTCATTCAGAGAAACACAAGAAAATAACCTATGAAAAGAACCCGTGCAGAGTTCCAAATCACTTCCGGTGGGCGATCTCTTCAGAATAATAGAAGAGTAGCCTACCCAACCCTCTAGTATAGACAGTCTCTAGAGTAAACTGAATCCATTGAAAAACTATTAATTTGCCCATTATTCTGCAAACTGTTCAATCAATCAATCAATCAATCAATCAATCAATCAATCAATCAATCAATGCCATGACTCGAGCCAGTCAGCCAGACAAGATTTCATTATCAATGATAGTCTGACTGACATTCTGATGCAGGACTGTACAGAGAGCAGTGAGGGATCTCAAATAATAATAATAATGAGTATATGCATTTTAAAATGTTTATAGGACTACTATTGGAATCACATGTGCTATTGGAATTTTACACAATGCTACCAAATCACTAATTCATTACATCATGGAGGTCCAATGATCTGTGGGTCGGTGGTTCGAATCCCGATGTGCTGGTTGGTTCCTTGAATTTGGGGATCAGTAGCCAATTTAAATCTAGAACAATCTGCCAGGGCACTTAGAAGTCTAGTATAAAAAATGCATATACATCATAAATGTCATTCTATGTATGGCTTTTCACAAGCATGAATTATGATGATCCTATTTTGAAGGCAACCGTAAACCTTTTTTTTGCTGTCTCAAAAAACGGAATTGTTAAATGTGCCGGCAGATTCTGGACATGGAGCTATGGAGGGCTATGGAGAACAGAAAACGGAAGGCCATGACAAGTGCAGCAGAAGCAGAGTTCGAAGAAGTCCCTCCGACGTCTAGATTCAAATCTAAGGTGTGGGAACATTTCGGTTTCGCTGTTGCATACGACGACGCAGGAGAGAGAACGGTGGACAAGACTAACGTTGTGTGCAAGCTCTGCATGCAAGGTGTCCGGTACGCAGACTGGAGCACTAGCAGTATGAATGAGCATCTCCGCCGGCATCACAACCTGTCGATCTCTCAGAGAAGGCTACCCACGCAGGTAAAAACCCAGCAGAAGGCGAAGGCCACCCACGCAAATATTCCCCAGCGAAAAAACATGCTTTCATTCAGAGAAACACAAGAAAATAACCTATATAACCTTTCCTCCAAGGTGGAAAGCCTGGTGATGGCAGGTTAATATAGCTCTATGAAAATAACCTGTGCAGTGAGAGCTGTGTTCCAGTAGTGGGCGATCTCTTCAGAATAAGAGTGTTGTGATTGGTCGAAAGATCTGACGGATGTTCCGGCCCGAAACTTTTGGCGATGCAATCTCTGCCTTAGGTTGTGACCTTTTTGAGGCTTTTCTCTTCGCAGATGAGTAATGCAGCCCTTTTCAGTGGTTGGAGATGTGGGCCTTCATCAATGCAAACACTCAATCAATCCATGTTACTTTGTTACTTGCGAGCGAAAGTACTGTGATCGGTTGTGGGCGGGGTGAAATGGATGGGAAACCCTTCCCGTTGATTGGCTGGAGTAGATGGTGATGTAATTAAGATCGCACAAGTTAGCACTCGACAGAGTGCAGTTCTAGTTTCATCTTGTACTTATTTCTCCACCAATTTCACAACCTCTATACAAGTAAGACGCATGAATGCATGCAAACGCAGTGTATTTGAAGTCCCTCTGTAATTTTCCATTTGCCGCCCTCTGGTGGCCAGTTAGTATCAGCAGCGTGACAGACACACACACACACACACAGACAGACAGACAGACAGACATGTTCTTCCTTGCTTTCATAGTAAGGGCTCACTGCGTTCGCGAAAACGTCTCCTCGCACTAACCACTGATAGTCGGACGTCCTGGGCAACAGAGTTGTCACTGTGACGGTCCACCATATGGAAAGCGAGTATGTTGAAGCAAATGTCTCGGAAGTAGCAGAAGGTTAAAGGGATATTTCACTTTCATTTTTCGTCTACTCACTCAGGCTTTTGTTTTTAAGTTGCGTGATTAAGTATTAAGATATTTGATATTCATTTTTAGCTGCACCGCCCCCAGTTCCTCTACAAACCCATAATTTGTGTAATGCCAACTTCCATTTTAACCCTCATAGATACACCTCCGTTTCATCTGAGTTTGATCAGAGCTACTGATAATATCCCATATGTTGTGTTGAGTGATTTTATGGCTGTTTATGGAATATACATGCACGGCAGAATGAAAGATTTCTACTACATTGTTATTGTGGTGGCGGTGGCAGGTGTTGGTGTTGGGTCTGGATGGAGCAGGGAAGACTTCGCTGATACGCTGTTTCTCAACTGGAGCAATGTCGAAACAGAATGTGCTTCCTACAGATCGATTCAACGTTGTCGCCATCCAAAGAGAGGGCCAGCAGATTGAGTTCTTTGAGAGTAAGTCCAATTTGGCCGATATCCGATATAATTAATTGATATTATGGCCGATAACCGATACGATCTTATTCTGTATTAAAAAAAATAGAATAATTTAGGCTATTCTGAAAAAAAAGGCAGAATTCGAAAAAAGCTATGCCTCTTTATTCCAAAACTAGGGATGAACCGTTATTGAAATGTTGGCTCATATCCCAACATAAACAGCCTTAAGCCTTTTTTTCCACAAGATGTAATGATAAAGTACAACCTTGAACCCTTGAATCTTGAACCTACGGTCTTCGGGTATATTTAATTTGACCCGGCCATTGAAAGTGAAGGCTAAAACAAAAGGCTAATATTTAAACCATTTCTTTCTATGAAAGTATTAGACATATTGATATTTTCTTTAAATAATCATTACTAACTACATTACTAGAAATTCAATCAATATTTTGTATTATATCCTCCACTGTGAATTTTTGCATGTACATTACGTCTATGCCAAGGAAGAATGCCTTGGAGCTCCCGTACAGGCTCAAAGTTCCACGGCATTCAAAAAGACCTAATTTGTAGGATTTTTTCTTTTAAATTATTTTGAGTAGCCATATCTTTTGTATCCTCTTTTTCTCCCCTAAATTCCCCAATTGAGTCTTTATGCCTCTCCACACACTCCACGCACACACTTCTGTGTTGTCTCTTTGCACTACTCCTCCCGCCCCAAACTCCTGCTGCCCTAGCCCAGTAGCCTACAATACATTTAATTTTTTATTCTGGTCTCTCTTACTGTATGTAGTTGGAGGGCGCGAGGACCTGCGGCTGGATTACTGGCAGAACTACATGCCCAAGGCTCTGGTGCTGGTGTTTGTTATAGACGCTTCCGACAAAGACCGATTCGCCTTGGCCAAGACGCACCTGCAGGGACTGCTGGCTGAGGCAGATCCCAAGCTCCCTTTAGTGGTACTGTCCAACAAACGGGTAAGAAGGACAGATAAACATACAGAATTCACACACCAATTTAACTTTTCAAGTAAAAAAAATCTTCCGCCTGTGCTATTATTTGCAGTTTCTTCAGCCTAATTGAAATTGTAACCAAATAATGGCCCGGTGCAGGCTAAACACAGGGGTCCAAAACTATTTTGCATATTGAACACCCAGGCTACTATCTGAAATGTATACGCATATATGTCATTATCTTCAATGAGCAGTTGCTTGTTCGAGGCAGTGCTAAAAGCTTGTGCTTATTGCATTTCTTTGAATGCAAAACCGTTAGTGTTACAAAAGGGATTCCTTTTTACAAATACAATGTGTTTATATGTGTTTGTATAGCCTTTCTTCCATTCATTGGTTTGGGGAGGTGGAGTATGAATAGGATCATGTCTGTAAGCCCCCCCCCCTTTTTTTTTAACCTATTTTTGTGTTCCCAATTTGTGTAGACATTTTGAGTGTCTCAAAGTTGATTGTTCTTTGCCTTGTTTTTCAGGAGGTTCAAGGGTCCTACAAAGCCTCAGAGCTGTTACTGTCCCTGGCTGACGCAATTGGGGACAAGCGCCCTTACCACATCATTGACACGTGTGCCGTCGGTGTATCCCTTGAAGACTCTGGTGTGCAGAATGCGTTGTACCAAATATTTGAAATGGTGAAGAAAGCCAGAAGTACTTAGTTCCAGGGTTGTTCTTGGCAGCAAATTTTGATTTTAGTTTTAGTTATAGTCTTTTGAATAGGTTTCATTTAGTTTTTGTCACATTTTAGTCACCTGGAATGTCTAGTTTTAGTCGACTAAATGTCATAAGATTTTAGTCGACTAAATGTCATAAGATTTTAGTCGACTAAATCTACAGTTGATTTAGTCGACTAAAATGCATTTTGTCTGGCCTTAGATGCCATCACCATGACAGATTTTACACTTGCTGAAAATAGCCGATCTACAAGCTCACAACGCGTCGCAGTGTGTGAGCTTGTAGATCGGCTATTTTCAGCATGCAAACCAAGTGTAAAATGAATTACACTGGACCTCTTGTCCACTACTCCCTTCCTAACATTTTAGTCTAGTTTTTATTCGTTGACGAAATTGTCAATGTATTTAGTCTTAGTTTTAGTCATCGTAGCTCAGTTTTCATTTAGTTTCCATTTAGTTTTCGTCAGTGAAAAAAGGTAGTCGACGAACACTTTTTGTTTTAGTTTTAGTCGACGAGAACAACACTGTTTAGTTCACACCCTGTTTACACTGTGACTAGCCAGGTTACATGGAGCGTCTTTTCTTCTTTGTAATTGCCCCTTTTGTTGCCATTCTCTTGGCATTCTCTTACAATACTTGGATTTGTAGGAAATGTTACTACAGAGGATGACAATGTTGTGTGGGTTGTTGTTTTAGGATGGTGACTGTGCTTCAATGTACAATAGTTGATATTAATTTTGCTTTCTTTTATATCCCCATTTAATAGTTTACTCATGTTCTTGAACATCAGCACTGTTACGCCATTTCTGCATGATTCATCAAGCAATTTTCATATTTTGAGTGTACTGGGACTTCCGGCCATTCCTATGTTAGGTGTGGGATTCATCATATTTTTTGGCTGTCAATTCACTCATTTACAAATCAGCTCTGAAGCTCACTTACCAGAGATCAAAGCTTGCGTAAATGTATTTGGAGTCGATAAGTCTTCATGCTGAAGCAATATAGTCCCAGACCTCAAATAAAATATGTATGTGCCCAACATTTGTCAACACGGTTGGTGTGTGGTGTTCATGTGCAGTATAGCCTGCCCTACATTATTACCACAACACAATGGAGGAGGTGGATCTGCGCCCAGCAACTCAGGATAGTCAATTTTCATCATTAGGTGAAATTATTAGGTCGCTGAGCGACCTAATAATTCAATTCTGAATGCAACAAAATAAATACAAAAAGGTGGAATTTGCATCATGTCTAAATTATGCATAAGCTACAAGCATTACATCGTTTGACACATTCTTTTTCATACATAAACGGAAAGGAAAGAAAGGAAACGGAAATAGACGTAGAACCTCTGCGATGGTGATCAGTAGAAAGAGCCTTTATAATATCCTTGCCACATTTTCATTAGGTCATGAAGTTGAACTGTATAAATTAAGATCTATATACAGTATATATCATTACGTGAGATGAACTTCAATGTTCAGTTATTAACGTTCAGCAAAGAGTGAAGCATCCCAGAGGAACGTCACCGACCTGTGGTACTACTTGCCCTTCGAAATGTACCCATGGTCAGTCCAGAGCAATGTAGAAGGAGAGTAGTGACACTCCCGTTGACTCCAATAGAACGCCTAGAAAGCGGAAGTGCTCTACTGTGCTCATTCTATCTCAATGGGACAGTTCCAATGTTTGGAATTGGAACTGTAGCCCATAGGCACCCGCTCTGGCAGCGAGATCAAAGCGTGTAGCCACTCTCCTTACACCACTCTGGGTCATTCTACCCAGACTTCACGTCCGGATCTGGCTACGTGGTTTCCAGGGACGTAGAGGAGAAGATCTGCCAATTAAGTCTGACCCTCAATGCCACCATCCATATGGACGACGTGCTCATGGTTATCTGTGCCAACCTCATGGGCGTCACGCCACAGGATCACATCTTCTTTGCTGGTGGAGCCAAGGCGCCCCTACCAACCATGCATTTACAAGCAGGTGATTAACTCGCATGGTCATCACGGCGAGGACATGTATGACCTCTGGAAGGTGGCAACGGACCCACAGGTTGAACAGATGGCCTCTAAAGGCCCATACATACTTTGTGAGCCTTTAGACGAATTGCACTAAAGTGAAAATGTATCTCCTGTGTCAACCGCTGTGAGGCAGCCTTTGTTTAACATAGATGGTGGTTAAATGTGCACATATTACAAGTTGGCTTTGTTTTGCTGCTTGCATATGAGTAAGAGTCGAGAAGTTCACCAAGCCGCATGTGAGGGGCAGCAATTCACCCATGAATGCTCCACGTTGCCGAAAATGTTCCTAGGCCGGAAAGCACCTGTCCGGAAACGGATGTATAGAAGAACAGGAAGTGTCTTCCCAGCGAAATAATAATACAGAAGCTTTGTGTTCTTTGCAGAGAGGACTTCATTCACCACCGGGTAAATAAATACACAGAATATTTGGTTGTTCGTTTAAATAAATGTAATCTTTTTAAACAATTACAGTAGTTATCGCCATTACACGTATGTGCAGTTTGAAACACTGGCGTCAAGTTAGACGTCCAGTCCATTCATATATATATCACTGTAACGATACGCTAGCGCTAGCCTACTGCCTACCAGTTGCGTCTAGTGAGCTAGGATAGTGAGCTAGGATAGGACTTCCGGTGGCCTGGCCCTTCAGAATAAAAGTACCGGCTAAATTGAACAAAAACGAGAATTTGCACATTAAAACAAATTCAGTATGTAAACACATATACAACACAAAATATGTTTAGGTGTATTTTTATTACCATTTATGACAGTTAATAACATTAACAAATTATCTAAATGGATATATCTTGTCTTGTCTATCATGTCTTATTCTGAAGTCATAATCCTAGCTAGCTCCAAGCCACGCCCACGGTGGAAGTCTTATCCTAGCTCACTAGACGCAACTCTGCCTACCAGCTAAGCTAACCCACATTATTATTGGAAGCATTACCATGCACCGTATGTTATGTTAATATATAGCTAGAGCTATGGACCAGAGCTAGTGGTGTGTGCGTGCGTGCGTGCGTGCGACCTTACCTGGTCTAC